>CAUYRH010018163.1:0-105487 GCA_963574655.1 Perodicticus potto
GGGACTGCAAACTAATACAACCTTTTTGGAAGGAAGTATGGAGAACCCTCAAAGAACTCAAGCTAGACCTCCCATTTGATCCTGCAATCCCATTACTGGGCATCTACCCAGAAGGAAAAAAATCCTTTTATCATAAGGACACTTACACTAGACTGTTTATTGTAGCTCAATTTATAATCGCCAAAATGTGCAAACAGCCTAAATGCCCACCAACCCAGGAATGAATTAACAAGCTGTGGAATATGTACACTATGGAATACTATTCAGCCATTAAAAAAAATGGAGACTTTACATCCTTTGTATTAACCTGGATGGAAGTGGAACACATTATTCTTAGTGAAGCATCACAAGAATGGAGAAGCATGAATCCCATGTACTCAATTTTGATATGAGGACAATTAATGACAATTAACAACATGCTGTGGGTTAAGGGGAGAGCAGAGAGAGAAAGAATGAGGGAAGGGTGGGGAAAGGAAGAGCAGAAAGAGGGAAGGAGTGAGGGGGGTGGGGTCTTGGTGTGTGCCACACCTTTTGGGGGCAAAACATGATTGTAAGAAGGACTTCACCTAACAAATGCAATCTGTGTAACCTGGTTTCTTGTACCCTCAATGAAACAACAACAACAACAACAACAAAAGAAATAGCATCAATTATACAAAATCTCACCAAAAAAAAAAAGCCCTGGCCTATATGGTTTCACATCAGAATTCTATCAAATCTCCAAAGAGGAATTAGTTCCTATAATGCAAAAACTTTTCCAAAGTATAGAGAAGGAAGGAATCCTCCCCAATGCATTCTATGAAACAAATATCACCCTGATCCTCAAACCAGGAAAGGACCCAACACAAAAAGAAAACTATAGGCCAATATCATTAATGAATATCAATGCAAAAATATTCAATAAGATATTAGCAAACAGAATACAATGACACATTAAAAGGGTTATATACCTTGATCAAGTGGGTTTTATCCTAGACATGCAAGGTTGGTTCAACATACACAAATCCGTAAATATAATACACAACATAAGTAGGATGAAAAACAAAAACCATATGATTCTTTGAATTGATGCAGAAAAAGCTTTTGATAACATCCAGCATTGTTTCATGATAAAAACAATCAAGAAAATAGGTTTAGATGGAACATTTCTTAAACAGATACAGACTATCTACAGTAAACACAGCGAATATCATATTGAATGGAGTAAAACTGAAAGCATTTCCACTCAAATATGGAACCAGACAAGGGTGCCCTCTGTCTCCACTGCTATATAACATAGTGTTGGAAGTCCTAGCCATTGCATTCAGGCAAGAAAAGGAGATCAATGGGGACAGATAATGTCAAACTCTCCCTCTTTGCAGATGACAATCTTATACCTGGAAAACCCCAGAGACTCAACTACAAAGCTCTTAGAAGTGATCAAAGAATATAGCAGCATCACAGGATATAAAATCAATACCCACAAATCAGTAGCCTTTGTATAGGCCAACAATTGTCAAGCTGAGAACAAAATCAAAGACTCTATTCCTTTTACGATAGCACCAAAGAAGATGAAATACCTGGGAATATAACTAACAAAAGATGTGGAAAATCTCTATAAAGAACATTATGAAACTTTGAGAAAGGAAATAGCAGAAGCTGTCAACAAGTGGGAAAACATACCATCTCATGGCTGGGAATAACAACATTGTTAAAATGTCCATACTACCCAAAGCAATCTATAGATTTAATGCAATCCCCATCAAAGCACAAATGCCATACTTTAAAGAACTGAAAAAATACTACTTTGACTTCTATGGAATCAGAAAAAAGTGTGAATAGTTAATAGAGTTCTTAGAAATAAAAACAAATCTGAGTCATCACGTTGCCAGATTTTAGGTTATACTACAAGGCTGTAGTGATCAAAACAGCTTAGTACTGGCACAAAAATAGAGATGTAGATCTATGGAATAGGATTGAGAATCTAGAGTTGAACCCAGCCACATATCATCATTTGATATTCTATAAGCCTAACGAAAACATGCACTGGGGAAAAGAATCCTTATTTAACAAATGGTGCTGGAAGAACTAGTTATCCCCATGTAGAAAACTGAAACTGGACCCACACCTCTCACCACTGACAAAAATTGGTTCTTGTTGGATAAAAGATTTAAATTTAAGACATAAAACAATACAAATTCTAGAAGAGAGTGCAGGGAAAACACTTGACTGTAGAAATTGTTTGACCTGGGAAAACACTTTATGAGGAAGACTACCCTAGCAATTGCAGCATCAGCAAAAATAAACAACTGGGATTTGACCAAGGTAAAAAATTTTTGTACAGCTAAGGGTACCACAAACAAAGCAAACAGACAACCTTCAGAATGGGAGAAGATTTTTGCATGTTATCAACCTGACAAGGGCCTGATAACTAGAATCTACAGGGAACTCAAACAATAAGAAAAGTGCAAACAACCCCCTCTATAATTAGGCAAGAGATTTGAACAGAAACGTCTCTGAGGATGACAGAGGAATGGCCAAAAAACAGATGAAAAAATGCTTATCATTTTTAATCATCAGAGAAATGTAAATTGAAATCACTCTAAGACATCACTTAACCCCAGCAAGATTAGCCCACATCACAAAGTCACAAAACACCAGACGCTGGTGTGGATGTGGAGAGATGAGCACACTTCTACAATGCTGGTGGGATTGTAAACTAATACAGCCTTTTTGGGAGAGAATTATGCAGAATCCTCAAATATCTAAAAGTAGACCTTCTATTTGACTCTGTAATCCCATTACTAGGTATCTACCTAGAAGAATAAAAATCATTTTCTCATAAAGACATTTGCACCAGAATGTTTACTGGGGCTCAATTCATAATTGCCAAGTCGTGGAAGCAACCTAAGTGCCCATCAACCCATAAATGGATCAACAAGCTGTGGTATAGGTATACCATGGAATACTATTCAACCATAAAAAGACAGAGTATGTACATCTTTTGTATTAACTCCTGGATGGAGCTGAAGAACATTCTCCTTATTAAATTATCTCAAGAATGGAAAAGCTTGTATTCCATGTACTCAATACTGATTTGAAACTAGTAGATGAACAACTACAGCCCACATGAGAGGAATGCAAGAAGGGAGGAGTGGGGAAAGGAGGAAGGTGCTCAGTAAACTCCCATCTATGGATACGATATAGGGGTTTATGGCACACCTTCTGGGTGAAGGATTCAAATACAACTTGTACTTTACCTTACAAATGCAAACAATGTAACCTAATTACATATACCCTTATGATAATCCAAAAGAAAATTCTTTACTTTCTTTGCAGAATTATATGAAACTGATTGCATGGGTAAATGATGGACATTGTTGTAGGCACCCAGAATACTGTAGTAAAAAAAGCAAAGGTACCAGCTCAGCACCTGTGGCTCAAGTGGCTAAGGCGCCAGCCACATAAACCTCAGCTGGCGGGTTCGAATCCAGCCTGGCCCGAAAAACAACAATGATGGCTGCAATCAAAAAATGGCCAGGCGTTGTGGCAGGCGCCTATAGTCTCAACTACTTGGGAGGCAGAGGCAAGAGAATTGCTTGAGCCCAGGAGTTGGAGGTTGCTGTGAGCTGTGATGCCATAGCACTCTAACCAGGGTGAAAGCTTGATGCTCTATCTCAAAAAACAAAAACAAACAAAAAAAGCAAAGGTACCTGCCCTGGTGGAGTTTACATTCTGCAGGGAGAGAGACACTATCAATAATTAATCAACACAATAAATAGCAAGTTGGGAAGAGAAAGGCACTATAGAAAAATGAAAAAGTACAGGAGATTGAGAGTACAACTGATGGGATGGAGGTGTGTATACCTTATCCTTTGATTTGTTTTTTAAAAATATATTTAACGTATATAACACGTTTTGAATCACATATGTGTAACAAAATGATTACTACAGTCAAGCAAATTAATGAATTTCCTTAACTTAGTAAATTTATTGCTTCCCCCCCAATTGTATTGTAAATACAGGACTTTAAGCATTTCTGGATCAAGATAATGTGTAAAAATATTAGTAGTCTATAAATCTTATGTGATCCTCTGAGCATCCGGGGAAAAGAGAAAATAAAGATAAAGTGTTCTAATCCTTTGTCCACCTACTTCCAGAAACAGAAACTCAGTTGTAAAGGTGCCTGAGGAAACTCCTTGGCAGATAATGCACATAATACTCTGAAATAGACCCTGGGCACAGGTCAGCAATTTTTCAATAAGACTAAGTCGAAATGAGCAATATTTTTCACAACATCCAATTATGTTATCATATCGGGAACAGTAGATGATTAAATAGTTAAGCTATCCTGTGACTTTCACTCACTGGGAGCACTACTTGCTTTCTTTTAAGTTTGTGGGCAATGCGTATGGGGACATTTCTTAGGAAACATTCTGATCTTGTTGACAAACTGAAAACACGTGATGGCTCCACCAAAGGTCATTTGTGTCCAGCCCAAGGCTAGCCGAGAGAGGTCTGCTCTGCTCTGCTATGTCTTCCCTAACCTACCCTCTCTCCTCCTTTTTCTAATCCATTTGTTAAATATTTAATGAATGATTTCTGATGACTGGCTATCAACTAAGCACCAAGAAGTATACAAATCAACCAAAGAAAAAGAAGGATACAAATTAACACAATGAAGTCCAAGAAAGGAAAAACAGCAGAAGATATAATACCAATTTTGAAAACTTTGCATTGTGAAAGAAATACACAAGATTCTATGCTCCCAGTATTAGAATTGGTTCATTGATCTTTCTTTGGATTTTGATTCTCTTAATTTAAAAGTGTAAATAGGTCCTATTTATCTTGTCAAGGAAAAATATAGTGAAATTATCCATTAATAATATCTTTCACTAGTATGTTCCTTGGACAGACCTAGCACTTGAAACTTCAGTTTGTCTAACATTTAATTCCTTTATTTATTCTTTGAAAAACACTCTGCATATTGAATACTGCAATTAACTACAAGCCATATACCTTTATCATGTAATCTGACTTGTGACGTCACATGAAAATCTTCTCAGGGACTCATAGGCAACCTTTCTCTGTTGACTTTTCTCCTGATTTATTACTTGTATGAAAATGTGTATTGCCTAAATTTACAAAGGTGCCAAAGTATCATGCTAATTAAATTTTATTAAGCCTGTGTTAATATGAAGGGAAAAAGATTTTAGAATTACACGTAAAACAATTTCATGATTTAAATCAAGTTTGCCTAAAGTAATGATAAGCATGTGGTATAGGACTGAATCAGATATTTTATTTGAAAGTCAACATACATTGTGTATCTCTTTTTTCTCATTTATGGACAATGATTGGTGGTTTTTTCCTTGAAAGATATTTGACAAGAGCAGGATCTTTGTTTTTTTAATTTTTTTTTTTGAGACAGAGCCTCAAGCTGTGGCACTGGGTAGAGTGCATGGCACTCACAGCTCACAGCAACCTCCAACTCCTGGGCTCAAGCAATTCTCCTGCCTCCGTCTCCCAAGTAGCTGGGACTAGAGGTGCCCGCCACAATGCCCAGCTATTTTTTGTTTGTAGCCGTCATTGTTTGGTGGGTCCAGGCTGGATTCAAACCCACCAGCTCAGGTGGATATGGCTGGCACCTTAGCCACTTGAGCCACAGGCGCTGAGCTGGATCTTTGGTTTTTTATGTTAAATTGCTGTGTTTAAGTGAGTCAGATAGAGACCGTAGTGAAAAAAACCAAAATGAAAACAAAGGAAGCCATTAGAAATCAGAGAGAGTTCACCAGGTTAGGCCTAGAGCCTACAGAATGGAACTGAGGGGCAGAGGTGAAGTTAATATGAATGAGGTTAATCATTGTATTTAATGCATCTTGGCTTAATGAAGTTAAGAGTGCTCCTGTATGTTTTAAATACGTACAACATATAATTTCCTACTTTTTAAAATATGCCCTCAGTTATGTTACTGAGTTCACTTCAGCTAGCATTCCTTGAAAAGAAGTAAATTAGGAGAATTGGTTTGGATAGAAAGAGAGACTTGTATTTAATCTTTATTGATTGTAAAGGAAGAATTATAATTTGGGAAGTTAAATAAGTATCTTAAGGATTGATGGTATAGCTTAAAATTATATGGAAAAGTGTGAGTTGTTTTATTTTGAGCTCATTTTACCTTCTGTACCCTTAAAGATTTAAATTTCATTCTACTTTATTAATAATATTCTAAGCATTGATTTATTCTAATTTGTATTATATATCTTAGTTTATCCTTTATCATCTAACCTAGGGATCAGTAAACTGTTTTTTATAAAAAAGCCAGATAAATATTTTAGGCCTTTGGATTATACTGTCTTTGTTTAAACTATTCAACTCTGCTGTTATTGATTGAAACAGTCATAAAAAATATGTACGCAAATGAACATGACCAGGTTCCAGTGCAACTTGATTTACAAAAGTGCATAGCAACTGAGCTAGATTCACTGTGAGCCATAGTTTTCCAGTCCTTGGTTTAGCCTTTTGTGTCGCTTTGTTTTTTTCTTCCAGATAGTTAAACTTTGCCAAATTTCAACCAATTTGAATAAGTGATGTTTGAACTTTATTTCTGTGTTTTTCAGTTTCCATAATTTAATGTATCCATATTTTTTCCTTAGGTAGGTGGACATTGTTTTCTTTGCTTATTTCTTATCTGCCATTTAGAAAGTTGTATACATACACATACATACACACACATTTATTGATTGAAGTTTTCAGAAGTGGTCTGTAACCTATTCTTGGGTCATAGTCATCAGGACAGTTTCAAAAATTCCAGTTCTAAGCCTTCCTGGGAATGTGGTAGTGTTATACTTCTCTTCTTTGAAGTTAGGTGTGGCCCCATGACTAGCTTTGGCTACAATATTTAAATACTGGTGACACATATTGCATTCAGGGGGTTGATGAAGAATGAGTGCACAATATACTGTGTTGGCTTTTTCATTTCTCAACAATCTTGGAAGAATGGATGGAGATGGAGCTTCCAACAGCCTGGGTCCCTGACTGATTACAACATACAGTGACCTTGTGCCAACCTGCTCTGAGTGGAAATAAATCTTTGTGCTTTACAGCTAATGACGTTTCAGGGATGTTTGTAACTGCAACAAAACCTAGCCTATTTTGCATGATAGAAAAACTGATACCTTGAAGTGGGATGTTGCCATGCCAAAAATCTAGAAAATTGTTAATGATCTAAGTATGCAGAACTGAGATTTTTGATAAAATGGTCACCTTAGAAGGAGAATGATACTCTACAGCTATAGTCTACAAATTCAGGCTGCAGACTGGTACCAGTCCATGGCCTATTAACAACTGGTCTGCATAGCAGGAGGTGAGTGGCAGATGAGCAAGTGAAGCTTCATCTGTATATATAGCTCCCCATCCCTCCCATCACCACCTGGGATAGCTCTGCCTCCTTTTAGTTCCCCCACACTAACCCACTCAGGTGTGGGAAAAATTGTCTTCCATGAAACCAGTCTTTGGTGCTAAAAAGGTTGAGGATTATTGCTCTAGAGCAAGGATAGGCAAACTATGGCCTCTGGGATCTTGGGAAGGATGAAGAAAGATGGTGAACCAGAAGGATTGTTCAGCTGAGCTCTCCTAGGACAACTGGGGACAAAGAGAGAACCCAGCCATGCCTGGTTCAGGGACTTTACCCAGAGTCGTAGCTCAGGGAGCAGAGTGAGAGGTGGTGAGCTGGATACAGCATATGATCTAGAGTGGTGCAAATCTCATGAATGGGGCAAGTGATTGCAACCCATGGGATTGTCTGGCTCCCCACAGAGGTTCAGGAAAGAAGGAAGCCTTTCTGGAGTTCTTGGTTGTTGGGGAAAGCTAGTCACTGAGTGGAAATTGGGGAAGAGTGGGCAGACTTAAACAGTATACAGCAACCAGATTTGAATGCTGGTTAGAGTGGAGTTGCCATAGGTTTGTTGCCTTATGAGGCAGCCATACTGAGAAGGTCTCCACAGCTAGGGGGCTGCCATTGTGGGAAGGTCATGAGAAGGTCTTAGCAGGGGCCTAAAGCATGACTGTCTTAATTCTGCCTGTTGGGATCAGAACTTCACTCTTGGGACAGGCTGAGGGAGTCCTGGATCCCTCATTGTCAGGTGGCAGTATGGGACTTGCCCCTGATGGATTCTGGAGAGCTTTAAGATCCCAACCCTATAGGGTCTGAATGCTGAGAAAATAATCAGGTGATCACTGAAGGCAACTAAGTTAGGAATAAGGACCACAGAGGTTACTGGCTGTGTTCTATATCTCCTAAAAAGTCCACAGTGCCACCTGGTGTCCTAGTGACATATTGTAACATATTGTCATCTAGAGCAAGGACAAGGACAAGTACTCCTGGGTTTTTTGGGGTTTTTTCTTTTGGCTTTGCTCAAGACCTAAGCTCTGAGACTAAGTAATTTGAAATAAAGGAGGAAGTGAGAAGGAGAAAGGAGGACAAGGAGGTGAACAAGAAGAAAGAACACATGAGGAAGAACCAACAGAAAAATTCAGGCACCATGAAAAACCAAAACAGAGCAACTCCCCCAAGAGACCATGAGGCAGCTACTGTAGAAGACTCCACTTGTAAAGAATTAATGGATTTGACAGAAAGGGAATTTAAAATATGGATGATAAAGACAATAAAAGGAATGGATGAGAAAATGCAAAGACATAACCAAAAGTCAGATGAGAGATATGTAGAATATACAAAGGATATGGAGGAGGTTAAGGAAGTGAAGGAGATGATCAGGGAATGTAAAAATGCAGAAGAAAGTATCAAAAATAGGTTAGACCTTGGAGAAGAAAGAACTTCAGAACCAGAAGATAAAGTTTTCAAGTTAACCCAGGTAGTTAAAAAGGCAGAAAAGAAGAGAGAAAACAGAACAGGCACTTAGAGAACTATGAGATTCCATGAAGTGTTCAAACATACAACTACTAGGGATTCTTGAAGGGGAAGGAGATTGTCCCACAGGAATGGAAGCCATACTGGAAACTATGATAAATGAAAATTTCTGAAGTTTTACTAAAGACCCCAACACACTCCTTTCAGATGGATATCAAACCCTGGGTCATCTCAACTCAAACAGAGATTCTTCAAGACATTGTAATGAACCTGTGCAAAATCAAGACGAATGTAGAAAATTCTGCAAGAGTAACTGCCAACTGACATACAGAGGCAGAGCCATTAGAATGAAGCAGACTTTTCAACTGAAACTTTCCAAGCCAGAATAGCCTGGTCATTCACCTTCAAAATTCTTAAACAAAACAATTTTCAGCCTGTACCCTGCTAAACTAAGCTTCAAAATTGATGGAGAAATCAAATCTTTTGTGGATATACAAGCACTGAGGAAATACACCACAATAAGACCAGCTCTACAGAAAATACGTAGACCTATTCTCAACACTGACCATCACAATGGACCATGAGTAAAGTAAACACCCAGAAGCTAAAGGTCAAAACTTAGCTTCCACAATGGCTCAAAGGATAAAACTACATAATACCCCGGGATTTTAACACCCCTCTGACAGAACTGGAAAGATCCTCTAAACAGAAACTAAACAAAAGTACAAAGGACTTAAATGTGACCCTAAAACACATGGGCTTAATAGACATATACAGAACACACAACCCCAAAGCTAAAGAAAATACATTTTTCTTGTCAGCCCATAGTATATACTCCAAATCAGACCACGTCCTAGGTTACAAATCAAACCTCAGCAAAATTAAAAGAACAGAAATTGGCTTGGCGCCTGTGGCTCAATGGGCTAAGGTGCCAGCCACATACACCTGAGCTGGCAGGTTCGAATCCAGCCTGGGCCCGACAAACAACAATGACGGCTATAACGAAAAAATAGCCAGGCGTTGTGGCGGGCGCCTGTAGTCCCAGCTACTTTGGAGTTGGAGGCAAGAGACTAGCTTGAGCCCAAAAGTTGGAGGTTGCTGTGAGCTGTGATGCCATGGCACTCTCTCCAGGGTGACAGCTTGAGGCTCTGTCTCAAAAAAAAAAAATAATAGAAATTATACATTGTCTCTTCTCAGACCACAAGGCAATAAAGGTGGAACTCAACTCCAACGAAAATGTTTATCCTCACACAAAGACTTGGAAATTAAACAACCTTATGCTGAATGATAGTTGGGTTCAGGAAGAGAGAAAAGAGGAAATCATTGAATTCCTCAAACATAGCAACAATGAAGACATAAGTTATCAAAACCTGTGGGGTACAGCAAAGCAGTCTTAAAAGAGAAATTTATCACATTACATGCCTACATTAAAAAAACAGAGAGTGCATCAACAACCTCATGAACCATCTTACAGAACTGGAAAAAGAAGAACAATCTAATTCCAAAACCAGCAGAAGAAAAGAAATAACCAAGATTAAATTAGAGATTAATGAAATTGAAAACAAAAAAATCTCACAGAAAATTAATGAAACAAAAGTTGGTTTTTGGAAAAAGTAAATAAAATTGATAAAAATTTGGCCAGATTAACTAGAAACAGAAAAGTAAAATCTATTATAGCTTCAATCAGAAATGATTAAAGGTAAAATAACAACAGAGGCCACAGAGATACAAAAGATCATCTCTGAGTAGTACGAGAAACTCTATGCACAGAAATTTGACAATGTGGAGGAAATGGATCAATACCTGGAATCACATCCTCTCCCTAGACTTAGTCAAGAAGAAATAGATCTCTTGAACAAATTGATTTCAAGAACTGAGATGAAAGAAATAATAAAAAAAAATAGATTATAGCTACACATTAAAAAAGTCATTCATCATGATGAAGCAGGTTTCATTCCAGGGATGCAAGCCTGGTTTAATATACACAAGTCCATAAATGCAATTCACCATATCAATAGAAGCAAAAATAAAGACCATATGATCCTCTCAATAGATGGAGAAAAAGCATTCGATAAAATTCAGCATCCTTTTCTAATTAGAAACTTAAGAATATAGGCATAGGTTGCACATTCTTAATCTGATTGAAGCCATCTATGACAAACCCACAACTGATATTATACTGAATGGAGTAAAACTGAGAGCTTTTCCATTTGAAACTGGAACCAGACAAGGTTGTCTTCTATCACCTCTACTATTCAACATAGTGCTAGAAGTTCTAGTCAATATATAATCAGGAAAGAGGAGGAAATAAAGGGTACCCAAAGGGGGTTAGTGGAAGTCAAACTCTCACTTTTTGCCAATGATATGATCTCATACTTCAAAAACCCCAAAATCTCAACCACAAGACTCCTGAAAGATCAAAAAATACAGCAATGTCTCAGGACATAAAGTCAATGTCCAAAAATCAGTAGCCTCTGTATATGCCAATAACCGCCGCAGGTGAGAAACTAATCAAGAACACAGTTCCCTTCACAGTATCTTCAAAAAAAAAAAAGAAAGAAAGAAATACCTAGGACTATACATAACAAAAGAGATGAGGGACCACTACAAAGAAAAAAAGAAAATTACAAAACTCTAAGAAAAGAAATAGCAGAAGATATTAACAAATGGAAGAACATACCATGCTCATTTTAGGAAGAATCAACATTGTCAAAATTTCTATACTTCCCAAAGCAATCTACAGAGTCAATGCAATCCCCATTAAAATACCATCATCATACTTTCAACATTTGGAAAAAATGATGCTTCATTTGGTATGGAACCAGAAGAAACCCCATATAGCCAAGGCAATTCTTAGTAATAAAAACAAATTTGGGCATATCACCCTATCACACTTTCGGCTATACTACAAGGCCATAGTTATTGAAACAGCATTGTATTGGCACAAAAATAGACACTGACATTTGGAACCCAATAGAAAACCATGAGATGAAACTAACCTCTGGCTTGGTGCCCATAGCATGGTGGTTATGGCACCAGCCACATACACTGTGGGTGGCGAGTTCAAACATGGCCTGGACCAGCTAAAAACAGCAGTGACAACTGCAACAAAAAATAGTTAGGCATTGTGGCAGGTGCCTGTAGTCCCTGCTACTTGAGAGGCTGAGGCAAGAAAATCACTTAAGTCCAAGAGTTTGAGGTTGCTGTGAGCTGTGATGCCATGGCACTCTACCAATGGTGACTCTGTCTCAACAACAACAACCAAAAACAAACAAACAAACAAACAAACAAACAAACAAACCAGAAACTAATCTCTTACATCCACCTTATCTTTGATAAACCAAACAAGAACATACACTGGTGAAAAGATTCCCTATTCAATAAATGGTGCTAGGAGAACTGGATAACAACATGTAAAAGTGGTTTATCCACTTACAAAAATCGATTCAAGATAGATAAAAGATTTAAATGTAAGGCATGAAACAGTAAAAATCCTCAAAGTAAGTGTGGAGGAAACACTTGAAGATATCACACTGGGGAAAGGTTTTATGAAGAAGACTTCTGTGGCAATTGCAACAACAACAAAAATAAACAAATTGGACTTAATTAAACTGAAAAGCTTCTGTACAGCTAAGGAAACCATAACCAAAGAGAATAGACAACCTTAGTATGGGAAAAGATATTTGCAAATTATGAATTGTACAAAAGCTTGATAACTAGGATCTATAGAGAACTCAAATTAATCAACAAAAAAGACCCAACAATCCCATATGTCACTGGACAAGAAACATGAATAGAAACTTCTCTAAATAAGACAGATGAATGGCTAACAAACACATGAAAAAATGCTCATCATCCCTAATCATCACAGAAATGCAAATCAAAACTACCCTGAGATTTTGCCTAACCCTAGAGAGAATGGCCCTCATCACAAAGTCTCAAAGCTGCAGCTGCTGGCTTGGATGTGGAGAAAAGGGAACACTTTTACACTGCTTCTGGGACTGCAAACTTATACAACCTTTTTGGAAGGAAGTATGAAGAATCCTCAAAGAACTCAAATTAGACTCCCATTTGGTCCTGCAATCCCATTACTAGGCATCTACCCAGAAGAAAAAAAAATCCTTTTATCATTAGGACATTTACACTAGACTGTTTATTACAGCTCAATTTATAATCACCAAAAATGTGGAAACAGCCTAAATGCTCACCAACCCAAGAATAGATTAACAAGTGGCAGGCTGGGGCATATGTGTACCATTCAGCCACTAAAAACGATGGAGACTTTACTTCTTTTTGTATTAACCTGGATGGAGGTGGAATACATTCTTCTTAGTAAAGCATCACGAGAATATAGAAGCAAGACTCCAATGTACTCAATTCTAATATGAAGGCAGTAGATGAGCTAATACAATGGGGAGGGGGGATGAAGGTGGAACACATTCTTCTCAGTAAAGCATCACAAGAATGGAGAAGCAAGAATCCAAGTTACTCAATTCTAATATGAAGGCAGTAGATGAGCTAATACAATGGGGGCTGGGTGGGCAGGGGAATGAGCAAGTGGGGAGGGGGTGGAGGGAGGGAGATGTGCTCACCGTGTGTCACATACCTGTTGGGGCAGGACACAATTCTAAGAGGGACTTTATCTAACAAATGCAATCAGTGCAGCCTAATTCTTTGTACCCTCAATGAATCCCAAACAATAAAAATAAATAAATAAAGTGAAATTCAAGATTTTTTTTTTAATATAGAGGATTTTTGTGTGTGTGATGATGATTATGTTAGGGCCAAAGAAAAGGCCACCCCTTCACCTTTTGAAAGTTTACTGCAAAATCAAGTCATACAAAGCAGATTAATTGGAGAATGACCATACAAATTTATTAACCTGGGGAGAGTGATTACCCAATCCCCAGTGGGGCACAGAAGCTTATATACTCTCTTAAGTTTATGGAATGAATGGGGGTTTGGATTATGACAAAACAGATTATGGTGGTAAATGGGGAGAAAAGGAGGCCTGGCTAGTAAAGATGGCCCTGTTGTGAAGATGAAACCTTGCAGCTCTCAGCAAGAAGAGATGGTAAATGTTTCTTTCAGGCCTTTGAAAGCGTCACTCTATGTTAATCTCTCCTAGATCCAGAAGAGGGAAGGAAGGCCTAGCTGCGTCCCTGCAGATTCTCTGCCGCTGCATACCTCCTCCCAAAAAGACATTTAGGAGCACAACTTCTATTTGCTGGCTCTCCAGTAGCCAACCCCCAAAATGTCAAGGAAATATATTTGGGGGTAAAATATTTTGATTACTTTCAACTATTATCTAAAGAAAAACAAATTTCAAATGAAAACTTACTTGACTTTTTCAATACTATTTAATCCATTATGCAAGCTATCTAACATTTAAAATATGAAGAATAATAATTAAAATTTACATAGCCGCAATTAGATTTAACAAATATTAATACTCTTGCAGGCAAAGCACAGGGATCATGTCTACAATTCCAGCATTTTGGGAGGCAAGGTGGGAGGATTGGTTGAGCCCATGAGTTCAAGACTAGGCTGGGTTGAGAGTGGATCCCTGTCTTACACACACAAAAAAAAATTTTTTTAATTAGCTGGGCATAGCAGCACATGGCTATAGTCCAAGCTACATGGGAGACTGAGGTGGGAGGACTGTTTGAACCCAGGAGTTGAAGGTTACAGTGAGCTATGATCCTACCACATAGGGGGAGAACACAAGAGTGATTACCCAATCCCCAGTGGGGTACTGAATCTTATATACTCTCTTAAAGAATGAAAGGGAGTTTGGATTGCCTTGGGCAATAGAGCAAGACTTTGCCTCTAAAAAAATAAAGCTACATTTGCAAATTTTGTGTTTAAAAATAAAATAAAATCAGACCTTTCCATATTGAAATTAGTGAAAAATATTTTGGCCACCGAAAATAATAGTCGAATATTACTGTAACACAAAGTTGGAAGGATTTTTGATGAATGGTATTAAATGTCACTGAATCAAATTGACATAGGTTCAGGGGTGGCACCTGTGACTCAAAGGAGGAGGGTGCCGGCCCCATATGCCAGAGGTGGCGGGTTCAAACCCAGCCCCGGCCAAAAACTGAAAAAATAAAATAAAATAAAATAAAACCAAATTGACACAGGTTCTTTGGCAATAAAATTAATTTACAAATGCCTGAGTATTTTAATATTTCTGATAATAATATTAAAATGTTGCTGACATTAATTGTAGCCACAAATCACATATCCAGAAGACGGACCTGGGGATCACCTGCCTCTTTATAGTGAATGTTGAAATACAGTCCTATGCACTGCATAACAATGTTTCCATCCATGACAACTACAGAGCCCGTGAGATAATAGTACTGTATTTTTACTATACCTCTCCTATATTTAGATACACAAATACTTACCCCTGTGTTACAATGGCCTACAGTGTTCAGTAGAGTAACATGCTCTACAAGTTTGTAGCCTCTGTGCAATAAGCCATACTGTCTAGGTTGAGTGAATATACTCCATGATGCTGGCACAAGAAATCACCTAACAACTCATTTCTCAGAGCATATCCCCATTGTTAAGCACACATGCCTATAAGAATAAGTTATGCCATCTTTTCCTTAGACCACTAATTCTCCTACTTATGTGTCTTAGTATGTGGACTGGCATGCCCTATAGAAGGCACAGCTGGGCTTATATTTGAATGGAGGCAAAAAGATAATTTTTATTTATTTGTCTATTTATTTATTATTTTTTAAGGCAGAGCCTCACTCTTGTGCCCTGGGTAGAGTGCAGTGGCATCATCACAGTTCACAGCAACCTCAGACTCTGGTCTCAAGAGATTCTCTTGCGTCAGCTTCCCAAATAGATGGGACTCCAGGTGCTACTTTTTCTACTTTTAGTAGAGATGGGGTGTCATTCTTGCTCAGGCTGATCTTGAACTCCTGAGCTCAAGAAATCCACCCACCTTGGTCTCCCAGAGTGCTAGGATTACAGGTGTGAGCCACCGCACCAAGCCAAAAAGACAATTTTAAAAAAGAAAATAGAAAATGTTCAAGACCCTTCCTTTCTTTTGAAGGACTAAGTAATAAACATTTGTGATCATTTTCCTTCCCTATCCTTACAAATATATGTGTCATCAAACAATGACTTTTTGGTACTGGAAACAGGAAACATCTGATGTGTATGATTATCTTTTCTATGAAACATACTATTGGAAATGCACCAAAGAGCATATCTGGCAGGATACTACTTGGGGCACCACTTTCTCAGAATGGTCATGGAAAAGTCACAAGACGGACAAACTTGTTTATCATATTGCTTCTTGAGGAGGGATGAGATACTGGGGTGGTGCTGAGAACCCAGGAGGTATTATTTGAGTCCGACTTCCAAGCAGAGCGGCCCAGAGAGCTGCAGGCACAGACCTGCTAAGTAGAACATCCACATGTGATAGACGTGAACAGCTTGAGACTCTCAAGGAGATGCTGAGAGTCCCTCAGAGTCCCCCTCCACCATTCTCCTACACAGTGCTTAGACTTTCTGCAAAATAAATGTACAAATGTTTCAAGAACATAATTTGTAAAAGAACCAAATTGTTAACCTACCAGGATGCTCAGGGTTCTCCATCTGGGCCTGGTCACACATCAATGTAACAACAAAGTCCTGTCCCTCTGCCCCATCCACAGATGTGGCTTAGTTCTTTAGAGGGCTTTGCTCTTGTGGTTTTCTTGAGTGTTAGGTGAATGTCTCATTCTTTATAGATAAACATTGTAATTAAAAAAATGTTTTTACTGCATGAACTTGTCAGCAAAGAGGAAAACTACTTTAATTTCAGCTGCCTTTTCCCTTCTATTGCCATCTCATTTATCTTTTGCATAGGAACTTGATGGTAACCATCCAATCCCTGGGTCTGCCCCATCCTTACTGACTTTCCCTACCAGGAAAAAAAAGTACACACAGGAAGCTTAAAGATCCCTGTTGAATGTTTTATAAATTACCTCCTGTTCAAAAAAAAAAAAAAGAAAGAAAAAAAAACCATCCCCAGATAAAGAATAATTACTAAACCAGATTACAGTCTGAGAAACCACGTCCTATGAACATGGTTTGTTCTCTGGTATAATCTACAACTATACAAGAGCTCTTTTCTCTCATTGTTTGTATGTGATCATTCCAGGATTGGCCTTAACCCAAGCTGAGTGAAAAATCAGCTATTTCTGACTCTGTTTCTGACTCAGAAGTAATGATAAAAAGTAGAATTATATTAAAGTTTGAATGAGATACCATGAAGCTTCTCATAAGCAATAAATCATTGGGCATGGGTCAGCCCATTAATGATAACATTTGTAACGGCTTTTTTTTTCTCATTTTAAGTAATATTACTAATTCTGGAAAAAAGTGCCTTTCTAATTTCTGTTTCGTTGTAAGGATTTGATTTTGCTGCTATAAACCCCAGATTTTTCTTTTTGGGGGGTTAGGACTACTATAAAAGAAAGTAAGTATTTTTTGGAATCCAGACTATAGTATATGACAAGGGCTCAAACCCAGAATTTAACCCTTGATGTTATTATTCCTCTAGTGGCTAGTAGAGTGAGGATTCTTGACTGAAAACTGGAATTCAGTGGCAGGATTGCTTCCTCTTATCTTTGCTATGGTTACATCCCATAATAGCATCAGTTAAGCCAGCTTTTCCAAATTAAATCAAGTGTGATGGGGTTAAAAGTTAGGAAAAAAAACTGGGTCGAATTTTTTACATTGCCTGTTTGGTTTGAAGGCAAACACAGGAGTTCCATAATAAAATCGTGTTATTAAAAGGGTTGTTCTGATATGATCAAATACATAAAATCACACATTTCAAGTTGTCTGGATGAGCTCACTGAGTCTAACAGTTCAGTTTGTTGAGATCTGTGAATTAGAACTAGGCTTTCACTGACCCTAATACTTTAGGTAATGGTTTGTATGAGAGGTGGTCATCTGATGCATTGTGAGGATAAACGAGCCACTCATCTGACTCCGCCATCTGACACCAGAAACTCCTTGAAAGACCTCGTCTTCACCTGGATTTTTCTCCACATGATAGTCTGTGTGTATCTGATATGCATGTGTATGTAGTTGTAATATGTATATACAATAAATATGAAAATTCCTTTTTCCTGCTTTAGAAATAAGTACTTCCTTCTTTGCAATAGCGACCAAGATGTTTATTACCCCAACAAATTTCTCTTGATTAGGCTGAGTGTATGCATTCATTAAGCTCATTGAATTATTTTATGTAAAATTTACAAAATGCTAAAACACAACTTTTCATTCCAATATTCCCCAATGTTGAATGTTGAGTTTCTTCCATGAAATCTCTGAGTGAATAAGAAGAGGTAAAGATGGTCATTAGCCTGTAACTCCTGAGCGTGACCTGAATTTTTCAAGATACCACTTCCAGAGTGTTTATAGATCACATAAGTGTTTGTATCATCATCCCCTTATAATAATTTCAACATTATACGCTCTAGAATAATAAATGTATACTTACACACTATTATCGATTTTATAAAAGTTTCCGTATAATAATGAACCTCTCAACATTTTATAAAGTTTAATTTGGATGGTTCAGCCTTAAAAAGGAGGGAAATTCTGACACATCCTACAACATGGATGAACCTTGACAGCACTATGCTAGGTGAAATGAGCCAGTCACAAAAGTAGCTGAACCTTGACCAGCACAAGTTTGAACTGTGCGGGTCCCTTATAGATGGATTGTTTTTTCAACCAAATGAGGATTGAAAGTACTTATTCAAGGGATTCAAAACCTGTGTGTATTAAGAGCCAACTTTTAATATATACAGGACTTGAATATAGGCAGGGGATCCCGGAACCAATCCTTCTCTATAGTACAGGGACAACTGTACTATACGATTCCGCTGACATGAGGTACTTAGAGTAGCCTAACTCATAGAAATAGGAAAGAGAATTGCGATTGCCAAGTGCTTTGGAGAGAAGAGGGAGTTCTTTTTTAATTGGCACAAAGTTTCAGCTCTACAAGATGAAAAGAGTTATGGAGATGGGTGTTGTTCATAGTTGTACAACATTATGAAGGTATTTATACCACTAAACGGCACACTTAAAAATAGTTACAGGGCTAGGCCCAATACCTTACATCTGCAATTTCAGCACTTCGGTGAGAGGCAATGTGGCTAACTAGAGGCAGCTTCCTCCGAAAGCTCTTATCTACTAGGAGAAAAGTTGGATTGAAATGAACTCAGAGAAGCTGAAATTAGGGAGTTGAACACAAGGATTAGAAATCAGGGTGTACATTATCCCCACTAAGACAAACTGCGAGGATGAGGAAGAAAAATAACAGAGATCAGGTAAGGAGGGACTAGACTGAAGGCTCCTGGTGTCAAACAGTACGAGAGACCTCTTTCCTAACTGGGAGCCCTACCATGGGCTTTCAGAAAGAAACAAGGAACAAAGGACCTCTCACCTCAACCCATGGAAGAGAGCTATGAGGTCCCAGTTCTTCTGCAGCTGGGAGTTTCTACCTCTGAGTCCCTAATCTGTCTGGTGTAAAAGTGAACAAATTTTCTCTCTGCAGTCCTGAGCTGATAGCAAACCCTTTCGCTTCTCTGGTTACCTGAGGGACTGCCCCCTGCAGAGGCCAGTGTGTCTGTTGTATGGGATGTTGAACAGAGTAGCACCCTGCCTCCTACTGCAAAAAGAAATAGTGTTGCTGCAGTTCTAATTTTGGCATGGGGAGGTGTGATCTCTCCTGGCTCTTACTCCTACTAAGGGGATCTTTCCCCTGTCCTCTGGACAGCCCCTCCATGGAGTCTGTGCCCTACAGCCCCTAGCAACCTTTGGCATGCCTCTTGCAACTTGGAGAGTGACAGGCCTGACCTCCTTCAGATAACTGGCACTGGGAAGTCCCAGACATCCTCATCAGTTGTGGGTGACAGCTACATTTTATCTAGTCCACAGCCAAGACTCAGGAAAAGTCTGAGAAGGGGTTGGGAAGAAGTCTAGCTTGTCTGAATTTTTTGCTGCTAGAGTGAGTTCAATTGGAACTCTTGGTCAAAACTGTCCTCGGATTCTTATTCTTTAGCCTCCACTGGTTGGGGATGCAGGTTTGAATTTATTAGTGCAAGGGGGGTTGGCACTATGAGGGACAGCAATAGAGGATCAATCCACAAATTCCCTTCTGCTACCTGTCACTAGTGGGGGCAGAGCCAGAGCTATTTCAATCTTTATACATCAGAAACTCCAGTGAATACTGTGGCTCCTTTAAACTGGGTGGAGAACAGGCTGACACCAGGACAGATTCAGGTTCTTCTATCTAAGCAAGGTCGGCCCTCAGAGACTCTTACTGCAGCCCTGAAAGGGAGCTTCCTGAGGGAAGGGCCACAAGCACAAGTTTCAGCTCATTGGTGAAGTGGTGGTCAGGTCCACTTCCTGGGGTCTCCAGATCTGGTCTCACTTCACTAGTTTAGTTACCAAATAGGTCTGTGTGGTGCTCCTTAAGGGCTCTCAATTAGATTATCTCTCAACAACTATTCAGGGACAACTTAACATTTCAACTAAAAAAGTAAAATCAATATTTTAAAAAAGCTGAAAATACTCATGGGGAGGAGGCAGCAGAAGAACTTTGGCAACATGAAAAATCAGAGCAGATCACCTCACCCAAGAGATTACAAGGAACATAGAGCAGGAAATACCATTGAGAGAGAAACTGCTGAAAGGTCAGAAATAGAATTCACTATAAAGATAGCAAATAAGATGGATGGAATTGAAGAGAATATGGAAATAGAATACAAAAAAATAGTCAAAAAATTTTCTCAAGAAATTAGTGAATTTAAAGACAAAGTCACCAAGGATCTGAACATGATAGGAAAAAGATACAGCAGAGCTTAAAGATTTGAAAGAGGCATTCGAGGAGCTTCTAAACTTAGTAAAGATCCTTAATAATAGAGTAGGACATGGAGGCGAAAGAGTTTCAGAAATTGAAGACAAGACTTTTGAACTATCCCAATCATTCAAAGAGGCAGTAAAAAAGAGAACAAAAACAGAATATCCCCTGAGAAAATTACGGGATCATCCCAAAAGATCAAACATCTGAATTATAGGGATTCCTAAAGGAGAAGAAGAAGGTCCTAAAAAACACTGATGTCTACTTCAAGACATCATGGTGGAGAATTTCTCAAGCTTTGGGAGAGACACAGAAATTCAGATAGTAGACAGTGTCAGAATCCCAGCACAACTCAATCTGAACAAAGCATCTCCTAGACCCATTGTAATTTACATTGCCAAAGTCAATATGAAAGAGGAAATCCTACAAAGAGTCTGACCTGCAAAGGGAAAAATATCAGGATGACTGCAGATCTTTCAGCTGAATCTTTTCAAGCCAGAAAAGGATGGTCATTGGCCTTTAACCCTCTTAAACAAAACAACTTTCAGCCCAGGATCCTGTATCCTACTAAACTGAGTTTCATTTGTAATGGAGAAGTCAAATATTTTACTGACATGCAAATGTTGAGGAAATTTGCTATAACGAGACCAGCTCTACAGGAAATACTTAGACCCATTCTTCATACTGACTGGGACAATGTTTCCTCCCCAAAGTAAACCCAGAAATTAAAGCACAAAGCTTAACTTCTACAATGATGCAAGGGATAAAAGTCAGATCTACATCTCTGAAAAATGAAAGAACCAAGACTCCACCGTACCTATCAATTGTCTCAATAAATGTGAATGGTTTGAATTCCCCACTAAAGAGGTACAGGCTGGCTTACTTGCTTCAAAAGCTGAAGTCCAATATCTGCTGTCTCCAAGAAACATACCTAACTTCTAAGGATAAAACAAGACGCAGAGTGAAGGGACAGAAAACAATAATGTAGGCAAATGGAAATCAGAAAATGCAGAGGTTATAATCTTATTTGTGGATATAATGGATTTAAACCAACAAAAATAAGGAAAGACAAAGCTGAACACTACATACTTGTCAAGGGGAGCACACAAAATGAAGAGATTTCAATAACTAATGTTTACATATATCCAACCTAAATGCTCCTTGATACATAAAACAAATCCTAAGTGATCCGAACATTCTGATATCTTCTAGCACCATAATAATTGGGTATTTTAACACCCCTTTGAGAGTACTGGACAAATCCTCCAACCAGAGACTAAAAAAAGAAATAATGGACTTGAACACAGCCCTACAACAAATGGACATAACAGACAACAACAGAACATTTTATCCTAACAAAACTCAATACACATTCTTCTCATCAACCCACATATCATCCTCTAAAATTGATCATATCTTAGGACACAAATCTAACCTCAACAGATTCAAAAGAATAAAAATTATCCCTTGTATCTTCCTGAAACATTGTGGAATAAAAGTTGAACTCAACAGCAGAAATCTTCATACCCAAATAAAGTTATAGAAACTAAATAACTTTATGCTGAACAACAGCTGGGTTAAGGATGTATTAAGAAGGAAATCATTAGATTTCTTGATCAAAGCAATAATGAAGCCATAAGCTATCAAAACCTGTCAGATACTGCAAAGGCAGTCCTAAGAGGGAAACATACAGCATAAGATGCCTTCATCAAGAAAACAAAAAGAGAAAATGGGCCATCTCTATAATCTCAGCACTTTGGCAAGCCAAGGTAGGAGGATCACTTAAGGCCAAGCATTCAAGACAAGCCTAGTCAGGGTAGCAAAACCTTGTCTCTACAAAACATTTTTTAAATAATAGTTGAGTATGGTGGTATGGTGGCTGTAATCCTAGCTTCTTGGCAGGATCAGGCAAGAGAATCACTTGAGCAAAGGAGTTTGGGACTGCCATGTACCATTCTAGCTTGGTCAACAAAGAATGACCCTATCTCAAAAGAACAAAAGTTAAATGGTAAATTTTATGTTATGTGTATTTGACCAAAATAAAATAAATAATAATTTTCTTAAAAAACCTAATTTTGTCCTGCCTACCTTAACACCATCCCCTTTCTAGTTATTTTTGCCTTTGGTGCCATGATTTCAAAGTCCAAACACAAATACCAAATGTCAAACTATTCATAATTTATTTAAAACCATTGGTGAGAATTTATTAAGCACCTACCATACAAAAAGCATTTAAGAAATATTCAGAAATATAAAGCATGTCTTCATCAAAACCTCCAGAAGTTTTAGTAAGTTTTCACCCATCAAAAAATGGTGAACTCAAAGACACAAGAAGATTTCGGCCATCTCCACAGTTTTCTTAGGCTCTATGTAACAAGGTTTATTTCCATAGCTTCTCTCACAAAGCAGACTATCAAGTTTAGAGTGGACACAAGTTCTTAGATATCACACCTACTGCCAAGGTCAACTTGGCAAGCAAAGAACCAGAGTCTTTTAAAAGAATGAGACTAGATGAGGGGATGGTGACAGAGCTGGAATACTTTTATGGGAAGTGGGCAACTAAAATATATACGGTGACATACTTTTACTACAAATTTAACTAAACTTCTTTCAATTTAACATTATGTATTGCTTTACCTAATCATGTTAACAACCATGGACATGGCATTACTTTTTGAGATGGTATCACTAAATCAGTAATGGTGGTGTGGAGCAGCAGAAGAGCTAAGCTAACCCCACCCAGGTGGCTAGCATGCTCTCTGCCCCTCTGTGCCATGAGGAGTAGGAAGGCAGGCTGTAGAATGCCAAGTGAAGCAGAGAGTTACTTATTAAGGGTTGGAGAATCAGAATAAGGGAGTGATGAAGATTAGGCCACAATGACCTACTTTTAGTGCCAGCCACTACAGCGCTTCTGTAGATTGTGAGCACTACACAGTAGAATGCTTTAGAACAAAGCGTGCGCAACGTGAATCCTGCACACAGAGAAGCATTTGGAGCTTAAAAAGTACCCAAATATACAATGGCCTCTTGTTTAATTATAGTAATTATTCATCAGACTCCAGATGTTTGGAAAGAAAAAAACTTTATCTTTTTATGATTAGAAGCATGAATCCTTTCAGATGTGCGTGTCACTGAAATGGAATGTATCTAATCATCAACTTCCAGCTGAAAGAGTGCCGAGTAAATAACTGAAGCCGGTCCAGATCTTTATTAAAAGAATTTGTTTCCAAAGGGAGTGAGAAATACCTTCCATTTGAAATAAATAAGCCATACAAAAAAGTCAAAAGTACTTGGAGCATTCTGGCAGCATCAGGACTTAATTTACACGGTTCAATCAAATCTCATCCAAAAACCACTGATGACTATGACTTACTGTGAGGCTGCTGCATCCTTTCAAAAGTGACCAAGAGGCCCAGAAATCCAAGTCCCCACTAGTTAGTCAGGGGGCAAAGCAAGTCAGCCTCCCAGAAGGCCAAATCTGAGGACTAGTTCCTTAGGCCATACCAAACTCCATGAAAGTAAGGAAGCTAACTTCTCTTTCTGCTGGGGTCCCAAAGACATAATTGGGCAGTAATTACTGGGACATGGTGTCTAGTCTTCCAGATGGCCATCCCCCAGTGGGTCTATCTCTTGACATTCATGCCACTGGGTACTCCTTCTTCACTTTAAAAAATGCTTACTATGTAACCAAGAGGATAATTTAGAAAGGATAGCATGTGCTTTCCAGGCCAAGTCATAAAACACATGGCCACTTCCCACATGTTCTCTCACTCTCTCAGATCACCCTCTCTGGGAGAAGCCAACTACCATGCCAGTAGATACTGGAGTGCCCAGTGGTGCTGGCCATGTGGTGAGAAACTAAGACATCCTGCCCACAACCAGCACTAACTTACCACATAAGTGAGTCACCTTGGAATTGGTTGCTCCAGCCTCATTCTAGACTTCAGATGATACTGCAGCCACACACAGCCACCCTCTTGCCTGCAAGTGCATGGGGCATCCTGAGCCATAATCATCTAGCTAAGCTGCTCCCATTCCAGACACACAGAACAATGTGAGATAATAAATGTTTATTTTTATTATGTTGTCAGTTTGATTCATAATAATACATAACTACTACATAGTGAAATCTTAAACAGCCTAACTGGATTTTTTTTTACCTTCAGGCCTCTCCAAAAATAAAGCCGTGCATTTCATTTCGGGCCCAAACAAATGTATAGTGTGTGTGTATGTGTTTGGAGAGTCCATTCAGCTAAAAGTCTCCTGCCCCATGATGCAGAGTACAGCTTAAGAACCCCCAAACATGCCGTACTTACCAATTGTATAGACAGTCTCATTAGAATATATTTTTATGATCTCTTTCCATCTGCATTTAAAGAAAGAAAGAAAATAGTAGCTTCACAAATAATTGAACTTGATTTATAAGATATTTTTAGATCATCACTATATTCAAAGTAACATGCCACATATAGAAGACATTAATAGACCTAGACCACTCATAGATGCTATCCTCAAGGAACTTACACTGGAGAAAAATGCAAATATACATATCTGTAAATAAAAATTTATTAAAATATATAATAAATGTGTATGGAGGCCATCAGGGAGAAGCCAAGAGATATTATTTGAAAATTGGTTATATAGGAGGTAAGACTTCAAATAGACAACAAAGGAACTGAAAAAAAACATTTCAGAGGAGGGAAGTGGCATAAACCAGGGCAGATTCAGAGCCTATGTCGAAGAAAACCTTAGGCTGGGTACTAGGAACATTAGGCTCAGGGACTTCCATCTAATTGAGAGACAACAGGAGACATTGAGGTGTTGTGTAAATTAGAGTGACCATGTCAAAACCATACTTCAGGAGGATAATTGAGTTCATGGAGAATAAATTAGAAGAGGGGAAACTAAGATGGTACAGTTGGGAGGCTGTGGTCTAGACAGAAGGGACAGAAGAGCTTGGGAGGAGGTGGTAGGAACAGAAAGGAGCAGTGAATAGCAGGGGTGGAAATGACAGGGTGTCTTGGTTCTGTCACTGACAGGATGAGGCTGAAGCAGACAGAGGATGGAGCAGACAAAGAAGAAACAAGTGCAACAGGTTGGGAGCTGAACAGTGTTTTGAACAGAATTAGGGAAGGACAGAAAGGCTGTTGGGAATGGAGAACAGGGAGATGGCATTCAAATATAAATACACCCTTCAGACTCTGCAGCCTTCTACCATATCATCCTCCACCTGCAGGTGGGTGCCTTTTGCAAGTACAAACACTTTGATTTGCATTGGAAACTGTCAGCTGGGCTTGCAAATAAAGTCTAAAACCATTCTGGAGACAGATGCAAATATTCCTTGCATCAGTAGAGAGAAATATTAAAAATCTCCAAATTAGACATAGATTTATTTTTTGGCAAAGAGTCTTTTTTAACAAACTCTGTTTGACCCCATTCCTATCTTGTAGTAGGTTTTTAAACAAATTCTTTGCCTTGCCATACTTTTTATGAAATAGCTGAAGAATACTGCTTCATAACCCAGTTCTCTAACCTCACCTTCCTAGGAGCTCAAGTAGGAAGAAATGAAAACCTGTGCTCCTGGCTGGCAGTCAGCTAATTGTGTGAAGGGCCTTGCTCTCCCTGATCTGCACACACGGCTTCCCTTGTGGGTTCTTAGCTGGTTCTATGGGCTTAGCTTGAAAAATTTTCCAGATCTCAAAGATAGAGCTCTTTGAAAATTACCGATGCCAAGGCTTTTATGTAAACCTAGTGTTTAAATCCAGGTCTTCGAATTAGGCTACTAGGTTTTAACTTTTTCTATGCATATACATGAAGCAAATGTTTCCTCAATATAGATTTATTTGCAAATAAGAACCACTCCTGGCTAGGGTGGTGATTGGCAGAGGATACAACAGCAGTAACTTACTAAGATTTTAGAGCCACTGTTTGAAGAACTTTAGATCTGGTAATTCACTTAATTTTCATAACACTATGAGTGATTTCATCAACATCTCTGGGCAGCCTCAGAGCCCAGGCTTCTAGCCACTGGGCCTAAAAAGAGGAATTTTCCAGAGGCACTACTGGTGTTGCCCACTGCATGGCAGCTGTAAAATGACCACAAATTGAGCAGCTTCAGTGGAACAAGGTGCATTATTTTAGTCCTTCTTCCATAGCCACATCTCCTCCTGACCTCTGACCTCTCCTACCTCATGCTTCCAGTGTTAAGGACCCTTGTGATGACTTTAGTACCTCCGGGATAACCTAGATTTGGTGGATTTCATTCTTTTTTGCCATGTGTCCCAACATGTTCACGGTCTCCAGAAATTAGGACACAGGCAATGTTGGGGCCCATTATTTTGTCAACTGTACCCACTAATGCTGTAGGGCAAAATAAATCTAAAATTCAAAAAGATTTGAAGGACTAGAAAGCAGAATGATAAAGAAGAAAAGAAGAGGTGGGGGGTTAGAAAAAATGGTTGGCAGAGTGTATCCTACGCAGGTGAATAGAGGCAGCTCTGAGATCCCCATCCCAATTCTGGATATTTGCCCGTTGCCCCCCACACCTTCATTGCTCACTCACTGACTCAATCTAACGAAATCCCATTAATAATTTTCTCAAATCCCCTTCCTAGCAGTTCAACTAGAAAAGAATTCAAACCTGCCTTACTATTACCACCTTATCAGCCTTCATAACCATTGAATGCAGCTTACTCACAGCCATACAGAGTATGTTGTCTATGCCTGCCCAGCCAGGGAGGAGCTCCCAAGCCCTTGTGACCTTTCAGAGAACTACTAGGACAGAAGTGTGCACACAGCTCTGTGGCAGCTCATGGGTGTGCACCACATTTAGCGAGGGAGGTGGCGATGGCATCTGGGGAGAGGGCAGTCAAGGTCATCCAAGCCAAGAAGGGGGAAAGAGGCAGGCCAGGAAAAGGAAGCAATTGCTCTGGGACCCAGAAGCATAGGCTTTCTGTAAATGCTGGTGTCCAAAAGGCTGGAGTGAGAAGAACATGGTGGGCGGGGGCGGTTAAATATCAGGTCAGAGAGGCCAGAGGGGCTGATCCCACAGGGTCTCAGGGACCTCATAAGAATCCTGGGATTACCACATAAGTGACAGGGAACCAGTGGGAGGTGGCGTGCAGGAGCTGGAGTGAATCTACTGCTGCCCAGTGTGGATTTGCATGCCATACTACAATACTATAAAATGGAGATAGAAGGTGGTGGGATGATTAAATAGGAGCAGCCGCATAGCATCGTGCCAAACACAGGGTCAGTTCTCAGTAAATGCTGAGAGAGAAAATGTCTATGTGCACAAATGTCACCTGCAGGCTTCATCCTGGAGAGCTAACTTAATGCTCCCAAGTTTATTGTCTGGGGTCCAAAGTCCTCTCCAAGGCTTCCCCGGACTGTCACTACAGATTGGTGAAGGCCTCTGCGGACTCCAAGGCATCTGCTTCCCGGGGCTGCTCTGCGTTCTGTACTGTGTCCTGCACTGCGTCTGTGCCAAGGGCTCCTCAGGGGCCCTTTTGCAGAACCTTCTAAAGAGAGGAGGCTGTAAGGTGTATGGACGAGTGATAGATCCGGACAGCCAGAAAGACTCCAAGGGGAACTGGGCATTGGTGTTTGTTATGGTGCCCTTAGGCCACTGCCAACAAGGCTCCCGTTGACACTGCTCTCATTAATCCTGGCCTCTCCTTCTCTGTCCAATGGGCCCTCTTCCCTTTCTTTCTCACCTTTCCTTCTTATCCCCATTCCTGCTAAGAAGTGAAAATAGCGAATTATTCCTCTTGTACGATGCAGACCATCTTCTCCCTTCCCCTACATCTTTGTACAAGCTTATCAAATGCTGTGAAGAGCAATTCAAATGCCAACCAGGAAAGTGCTTAATGTCTTGCCCAGATATACAGGACATGTTTGGCTGAACTTGAGAAATGGGATTCAGACAAGGAGTGAGACGTCACATTGACATTGGAGGATTTAGCATCCCTCCCCTAACAGCTCTGCCTAGGAAAGGAGCTAGAAGCCTCCTGAGAGAAAAGGGGCTATTCTGTCCCCTCTTCCATAGAAATGTAAAGATACAAAACTGAACCCTGTTTGGAATTAGCCAAAATTGAAAAGTTATAGGGCATAGCCTCCATGCAAGATAAGCCTCATTCTGGCACCAACTGCCAGTTCATTCGGGATTCCCAAAAGGGCACTCATTTTCAGTAATTCACCAGCAGGACCGCGGGACTCACAGAAAGCTCTTATACTCATGGCTAAAGCAAAACGGCCAAGGGAAGAGACTCATAAGTCACAGATTGGGACGATCCCAAACACACATCTTCTGTTGTCCCCTCCTTCTGAAATTAGGACATCAATGTGTGGCAATAAGCAGGAAGTATTGCCAAACAGGGAAAAATAGAAAAGTTCACCAAGCTATGATGCCCTATTTTTTCACTGGGATCTGTTACACGGACTTGACTGACTGGATTGTCCGTGGCTGGTGTCAGTCTGCAGGTCAGCCCACACTGAGTGACCACCCTCAGCTCCACCCTTATCCCTATGGCTGGTCTCCACGTTGACTGGATGAGACTGGTGCCACCCAGATCTGGTATGGTCAGCACATTCCCATTAGGTATGACAGAAATTGCTTCCCAGAAACTGAGGGCAAAGGCAAGACTTCTCCTTGGGCAAGGCCAAGTTCTTTACTACAAAGACTTTGTGAGATTACTGAAAGCCAAAATGTCTAAGAATGAATGAGCTCCCTACCTCTGTCCTCACTCTAGGAAGGATGCTGGTGGGGGGACTGTGAGATCCACTCAGGCCAACACCTAAGTTTTTGGAGGGGAGAGCCAGTTTCCGACACAGGGCTGAGCAGATCTGAAACCATCCTCCCAGGAGCACGTGGTCAGGGCACAAGCTTGCCCAGGAGGGTGAGAGGTGTTCCCTGGGGGCTGAGAGGATGGGAGTCATTTCATAATGGATGGGTAGGCAAGGGGGAAGAAAGGGGATTGAGATATATAGATAGATAGATATGGACATAGGTATAGAAGGGTCATGGTGCAGAAAATGCCAATTAGCAAAGACAAAAAACATATTTCCACAAGGGATATGTTCCCAGACCCCCCAAGGGTGCCTGAAGCCACCGATAGTACCAAAACCTACATATACAATTACTATATTTTTTCCTACACATACATACCTGTGATAAACTTTAATTTATAAATTAGGCATAGTACAAGATTAGCAACAATAACTAATAATAAGCTAGAACAATGATAAAATATACTGTGATAAACTTATGTGAATGTACTCGGTGTCTCAAAACATCTGAAAGTATTGTACGCCCCTCTTTGGGGCCATGATTAACTGAAATCATGGAAAGTGAAACCACAGATAAGGGGGCATCAGGGTAAATGATGAAGGGTACCTGATCAGGGAAGGTCAGTGTGATCTTCCATCTTGGATAGGGTGACACTTGAGAGTGAATAGAGACACTGTTCATAATGATGACAGGACAGTTGTGTAAATAAGTTTATCCCAAACAATCCAGAAAGCACGTTCAAAAAGCCTTAGTGACTAGGGTTACAGCCATCAGAGGCTGGTGACACATATCCTGTGTTTGAGCTGGTAGATATAGCTCCTGGGCCATATTTAGCCTGATTTCCATGAGAGCTTTAGTCCTCCTGATTTGGAGGTCTCTGGTCCCAGGCAGCGCCTCTGTGATGGGTGAATGTCAGCGAGGGTTGGGGCCTTGGTATGGACTGTCCAGAATGTGTAGGACAGATGGTGAGGGCTTGATCCAGAGTGGTGAGCCCTGGCCTGTGTGCCCCAAAGACATTGGGCCTGTGCTGAGGGCTGTATCTTTCTGTATATAAACTTTAAGAATTAAGAATTTAAAGCTACTTTTGTGATGGGATACTACAAGCATTCACCTGGCCTAAAGCACCTCTGCTATGCTGGCAGAAACAGAACTGAAGAGAGAGAGACAGAAATAGACTAGACAAGGAAACAGACAGAAAACGCATGTGGCCCTCTACACACATCCCTGATAGGAAATGATGGGACTAAACCAAGAAAAAATGCTTTTTAATTACTCCTGTAAATTCTTACACTACGTGGAGGAAAACTGGGTAGATGTGGGAAATGAGAAATTGTGGAAACAACTTGGATAGGAATTAGAAAACTTAAATCTTAGTCTTGGTTTATTTGCTATAACATGTATAAAACAACAACAGTAGCAAAGACCATTGAACACATTGCTGGCCTAGTCAGTCCTCCAGACAATCCTGAGAAACAGATACTCTTTTTATCCCCATTTATCCAAAAGGAAGGTGACACAGAGAAAGTATGTAATCTACCCAGGGTCATGCAGCAATTGTGTGTCAGGAGATAAATCCAGGTAGTCTGGCTTCTGAGTTTATGCTTTTAACTTGAGCATGTTTGTTTGTAAAATCAGGCAATTAGATTAGAGGATGCCTAGGCCCCCCTTTCTCTGTTGCAGTCTATGACCTTCGGGGTTTACTTTGAAATGAAAATATTTAGAAAAAGTATACGTATGAAAGAGTCTAATTTTCATGGTCACCTTTACATGTAATGTGTAACATAAAAACCTAAGTTTTCCTTGCAGTACATACGTTGTTCAAAATTCATTCTACAAAAGGCTAAAGAAGGCCAAGAAGATTTGTTATTGGTTAAAATGTGATTTTTATCAGTCACCAGTGGCAGGTGCCCTGGAGTCAAGTGTGAAAACAGATACCGACACTCCAACAGTGCTGGAGTTACACCAAACACACACCCTCCCAGAGCTTTTTCACGTTTCAGGGTAACATAAGCTTTTGTTCAGCTGAGAAAACAATTTTTCCAACCCAAAGTGAACTGAGATAATGTCTTGGTTTCAATTCTGTCTCCTTTCCTCAAGAAGAAAATAGCAATAGAGAAAGTGATAGAGACCTCGGCCTCTCCACGGAATAAGCAAAGTGGGACTTTGATGGCTGTACTTCCTCCCGGGGTCCTTTTCTCTGAGCAAAGTCTTGGCGCCTGTCTCCTGGGCGCCGGTCTCAGCACACCGACATGCACTCGGTATGGGAGGAAAGAGATCTTTCCTCCCCTATCCTAGATTTGTGATGGAGGTCTTAATAATGAAAGACAGAAAACAAAGAAAAAAGCATACAAATGTATGGAGTAAGTTTTACTTGATGTGGAAGCTTTCATAAGGAAATGAAGACCTGGAGAAATGGTGAAGGCCCCTCTCAGATGAGAATCTTATGACCTGCTTCAGAGGAAGGTCCAAAAGTCCTTCCTTTGACCTGATTCAAAGGAGTAGGGCAGGGAAAGTTGAGTGACCTTCTTGTTTCTACTGTTTTCTTTAATATGCCAAGGTGTCATGTGTTGGGGTGTTGTGTCTTGAGCACCTTCAGCTTTCTCCTTACTTCTCCTTCTGATGCTGCTCTTTCTTCCCACAGGTGAGAATGACTGGGGATGCTCCATGCATTGTCTGTTGCCACAGTGTTCCAGCCTAGACCACGAAGCTAAGTGCTAGGTGGAATTGCATCCATTCAGTCAACGATAGAGAGATGTACAAAGTATTATGGGGAAACAGAGCAGGGGCACCTGTGTCCTCTGGGAAAATGAGGAAGTAGAGAAGGAAGCCAGGGCGAGGTAACCTCTAAGCTGAGCACTAATGAATGAGTAAGAGCAAGTCTGGCAGGAATGCTGGAGAAGTGCATTCCAGCAGAAGGAGGGCAAACACTAAGACTCAGAGGTTACGAATATTCCAGCGTACATCTTCATTGGTGGAGCCTCAAGTGGTCTTGACAAGAGATGAAATTGATGAGGTAGGCCGGGGAAGCTCAAACCCAGGGCTTGCTTGCCTTTATCCTATGGAAGGAACGGAGTTATTGAGGAATTTTATAGGGGATTGACAATGCCTGACTTGTGTTTACTGATGTCTGTAACTGATAGGATGAATTTGACGATTACCAGACCAGAAGCTAGTTAAAAGAAGTGGATAAGGGGCAGCGCCTATGGCTCAGTGAGTAAGGTGCTCGCCCCATATACTGAGGGTGGTGAGTTTGAACCCGCCCCGGCCAAAATGCAACAAAAAAATAGCCGGGCATTGTGGCGGGCGCCTGTAGTCCCAGCTACTCCGGGAGACTGAGGCAAGAGAATCGCCTAAGCCCAAGAGCTGGAGGTTGCTATGAGCTGTGACACCATGCCACTCTACCAAGGGCAACAAAGTGAGACTGTATCTCTAAAAAAAAAAAAAAAAGAAAAGAAAGTGGATAAGAAGTCACATAAAATAAGAAGAATTTGGGATGTGAAAAATGCAAATGACCAAAACCAAAAAAGTCCTATGATGCCTCCAGATTTCCATCTGGAGTGATTAGATCATTGCATGTTTATGCAGATCTCAAGCCTCCTAAAATATCCCCTTGAAGCCCGATTCACAATGTATCAAGTCTCCAGGGCCTCACATGTGAGCCTGTGACATCTACATCTGTATATGTATCTATATCTACCTGGTTTATATGCTCTAATACTTTGTTATTCAACAAAGAGAGTGCATTAATTTAAAATTTAAAAATATATTTACAAAAATTGCCTGAGGAGAATTCTGACCTAGCACAATTAATACTGTAACTCATGGATTGTAGATTACAGAAAGGCAATATAAAAGAAAGAAAACAGACAGTAAAAACTAGGACATCTTAAAATAAGCAGGGTCTACATAAAAAACAGAAAATTTGAGGCAGTTTTTTCTTACATTTCAGGATATCTTGAATAGAAAAATCAGTTTGGAGATGCAGAATTATCCAACAAATGTTTCTGCATCATTTTAGAACTATAGGCATATTCTTAGCACAAGGATACAGCATTTGTCTTATCACCACTGATAGATAAATGTCTTACAATAACATAAACTGTATTTGGTAATTAAGATTATGTGCATTGATTTCTACCACTTATCTCTTTTGAAACATCCTTGTATAAAAGATCAGAAAATCGCACAGCTGAGCTGTCAAAAGAGTGAGTAAGGGCAGAGAGGGAGGAGAGCAGGAAGCAGGTGAGAGGTTTTCCTCTTTGTTTTTTAAAGTGCTACTAAAATTAATGGGTGCAATTTTCACACTTGTAAAGTAGACAGTGTGATTATAGTCCCAGCAAGTTTTTTTCCTCTCCCCAGAGACTTGAGGGCTTTGACAGCAACTGGTCAAATGCAAAGGTAAAAATAATCACCATTTCCTCTTGTAGAAAAATAAGTAAACAGCCTTTCTCCAGAATGACTGTGGCTTGACAAATTAATGGGGGTATGCTGAATTGTGTGAAACTGTGAAATTTCTCAAGTAGGCAAGAAAAATAAAAAGCATGCAACAGGAAAATAAGAAGTAAAATTTTATCTGTAGATGCCATGATCCTATACATAGAAAACCCTAAAGACTCCACACACAAAAAAAATCTGCTAGAATGAATAAACAAATTTCATTAAATTTACAGGATACAAAGTCAACAAACAAAAATTAATTTGTGTTTCTAGTTTCCATATGGAAACAAACTTTTCAAGAAGGCAATTAAGGAAAAACTCCTAGGACTGAACTCCACAAAATGGCAAAGTAGAACTCTCCAGGGATCATCCCCCCATGAAAATGTTGATTTAAATAACTGTCTGTGCATGAAAAAAGCAAGAAATTGAAGTAAGGTCATAGTACCTGGTTTCGGTGTAATAATATGAAAAGATGCATTATAGAGGACAGGAAGAACAATTCCATTTCCTGCATTGCCCCTCCTCCACCCCTAGGCACCGTAGCACAGAAAGGAAACTTAAGGGAAGGAGGAGAAGGAAATAGATGTCATTTTGCTTTGCGACACCATACCAGGCCAGCCACAGTAAAACCCAGCATCAGACAAAACCTCTTCACCCCTGACACCAGGCTGGTGCCTCTGGACAGAGCTTCTCGCACTGCCCTAGGGCTAGATGAGAAATCATGGCCCCAGTGGGACAGACTTATGTTCTGGCTACCTCACTGTCTGCTTACTACAGCAGCCTAGGGAGCCAAATAACCTCAGTGGCAGGCAGGGCACAGCACCTGCAGGTCTTGAGAGTGATCCAATGATCTAGGACTGCGCAGACTCAGCAGCAGTAGGCTTTGGATGTGACCCAATGTTGCATCAGTCTTGGTGAACGTGTAATTGCCCATGTCATTGTTCCCCCAATCCCAGGAAGCACAAGGCAGACGAACACACTGTTTGCTTGGGTGAAGAAAAGGGAAATGAGTACAGGACTTTGCTTTGTAACATAAGATTGGTACCATCACAGCAAAATCCAGCACTGGGTAGAATCCCACAGTCTGGTAGAACCCTAGGCTAGACTGACCCCTGTGGACACCACGTGGGTATCTGTGAGTGAAGCCTTTCAACTTCACCTGGTGCCAAGCAGAAACACACAGCCCCAGTGAGATAAACCCAAACTCCAGCCCACCTCATCACTGGACAACTATAGCAGCATCAGGTCCTGAATAAATCTCAGCAGCAGGCAGGCCACAGAAATCCATAGGCCTTAGGCACAACCCAGTGCTGGCTGGTCTCAGCGGCTGTTGGCTTCCTATGGGTCTCAGTGTTGTGTCAGCTTAAGAAACGAAAGGATTTTAGCTACTGTGGTCTTAGATGTAGTGTTCCCCTTGGCACTGAAACAGCTGAAGCACTAGTCAACATGCTTTGAATCTCTGCTCAGGCTTAGTGCTGAATGAAGCTCTCCAACAAAGTCAGACTTCCAAGACTGGAACAAGTACCTATGTACATCAACACAAAGTCACAAAGATCAAGCTCAATCAGGGAAAAATGGTGGAGACAAAACAGACGATATAAGATGCCAGTGAATGACCCTAAAGACATGGAGATGGAAGAAATGTCTAATAAATAATTCAAAGCTCAGCAAACTTTAAGAAAATAAAAAGAAACAATTCAAAAATTTATCAGAGAAATTTAGTAGAAAGATTGAAATAATTTAAAAACCCAGAAATCCTAGAGATAAAAAACATAATTAGTGACATAAAAAAATGCAATAGCAAGCTTCAATAGCAGAATTGATCAAGCAGAAGAAAGAATATGGGAACTTGAAGCCAGCTTAGGTGAAATAAACGCTAAAAGCAGAATAAAAAGGAATGAAGAAAATTTAAAGGATTTATAAGATAAAAATCAAAAAGGCAAATTTATAGGTCAATGCTGTTCAAGAGGGAGTACAAACAAGAGAAAAAGAGTTGAAAGCTTATTTATAGAAATAATAACAGAAAACTTTCCAAACCTGAAGAAAGATATAAATTTTAAGTATAGGAAGGTCATAGGTCTGCAGTCAATAAAATTAAAAATAAAAATAAAATTACCCAGCAACATAATTAAATTTGCAAATATCAAAGACAAAGATAGGACCCTGAGACTTGAACAGAAACGTCTCTGATGAAGACAGGCACATCACCCACAAACACATGAAAAAATGCTCATCATCTTTAACCATCAGAGAAGTCCAAATCAAAACCACTTGAGATATTATCTAACTCCAGTAAGACTAGAACACATAACAAAATCCCCAAACTACAGATGTTGGCATGGATGCGGAGAGAAGGGAACACTTCTACACTGCTGGTGGGAATGCAAGCTAATACGACATTTTTGGAAAGAAATTTGGAGAATACTCAAGGAACTAAAAATAGACCTACCATTTGATCCTGCAATTCCTCTACTAGGTATATGCCCAGGTGATCAAAAGTCATTTTACAACAAAGACATTTGCACCAGAATGTTTATTGCAACCCAATTCACAATTGCCCAGATGTGGAAACAGCCCAAGTACCCATCGACCCATGAATGGATTAACAAATTGTTGTATATGTACACCATGGAATACTAGGCAGCCACAAAAAAGAGACTTCACATCTTTTATGTTTACCTGGATGGAGCTGGAATATATTCTTCTTAGAAAAGTATATCAAGAATGGAAAAAAAGTATCCAATGTACTCAATACTATTATGAAATTAATATATAATCACCTACACAGTCAAATGAATGGTAAAACATAACTATAGTCCAGAAAGTAGAAGGGAAGAGAGGAGAGGTGGCAGGAGAGAGGGTATTTGGGAGGACCTCACCTAATGTGTGTGATGCAATGGTACATTTAAAAACTATTAAGAAAAGAGTATAATTGTGATGGATGTGTTAATCAGTTCAATGCAAGCATTTCACATTATATATCAAATCCGTACACTGAACCCCATAATGCGTCAATGTACACAGGTATGATTTAATAAAAGATAGATAGATAGATAGATAGATAGATAGATAGATAGATAGATAAATAGGCCCCTGAAAGCAGCAATAAAAAAGAAGCAAATAACTCATAAGGGAATTTCAATGCATCTAACAGCAAACATCTTAGCAGAAACAGACCGAGAGAGTGGGATAATACACATGTATTCAAAGTGCTGAAATAAGCTTGAGTACTAGGTTCAGTGGTTAGAAGCTGACCTTGAATACTGGGGCTGTGAGTTGGAACCTTGCCTGGGCCTGATTCAAAGTGCTGAAGTAAAAACAAACAAACACAAGGGAATCAAAAATATTATACCAAGCAAACCTGTCCTTCAGAAATGAAAAAGAGATAAGATTTCCCAGAAAAACAAAATCCAAACCACCACCAAATTTATCTTTAAAAAAATCCTGAAGGGAGTTCTTTAAGATGAAAGGTAAGTCTCAAGCTGTCACCCTGGGTAGAGTGCTGTGATATCATAGCTCACAGCAACCTCCAGCTCTTGGGCTTAAGTGATTCTCCTGCCTCAGCCTCCCAAATAGCTGGGATGATAGGCACCCGCCACAACACCCGGCTATTTTTTGGTTGAACAAATCAAACTAAAGAGTTTCTGCACAGCAAAGGAAACAATCAACAAAGTGAAATGGCAAATTCTGAAATGGGAGAAAACATCGGAAAACTATACATCCAATCAGGGGTCAATATCCAAAATATATAAGGAGTTCAGACCACCTAGTAGCAGGAAAAAAAAACTCACAAATTAATCTGAGTAAGATATGCACAAAGGATCTGAAAAGGTATTTTTCCAAAGAAGACATACAAATTGCCAAAAAACATACGAAAAGATGCTTAATATCACTGATCATTAGGGAAATGCAAATCAAAACCACAGTGAGATATCACTTCACAGCTGTTAGTATGGCTATTATTAAAAAGTCAAAAGATTCCAAATTATGGCAAGGATATGGAGACTAGGGAATCCTTGCACACTGCTGGCTAGAATATAAATTGATACAGCCACTATGAAAAACATATGGAATTTCCTTAAAATTTTATAAAGAGATTACCATATGTCTATCAGTCCTATTACATAGCCCCGCCAAAATATTATTATTATTATATATACATGTACATGTGAGATATGTACACATATACATACGCACACAGTGGAATATTATTGAGCCTTGAAAAAGAAGGAAATTCGGGTGGTGCCTGTGGCTCAGTGAGGCCCCATATACCGAGGGTGACAGGTTCGAACCTGCCCCCAGCCAAATTGCAACAGGAAAAATAGCCAGGCATTGTAGCGAGCACCTGTAGTCCCAGTTACTCGGGAGACTGAGGCAAGAGAATCACCTAAGCCCAAAAGCTGGAAGTTGCTGTGAGCTGTGATGCTACAGCACTCTACTAAGGGCGACAAAGTAAGTCTCTATCTCTACAAAAACAAAAAAAAAGAAGAAGAAGGAAATCCTGCCATTTGTAAGTACATGGATGAACCTGGAGGATATTATGCTAAGTGAAATAAATCAGATATATAAACACAAAATCTGCAAAATCTTACTTATATGTGAAATCTATAAAAAAATCAAACACATAGAAACAGAGTAGAATGGTGATTCCCGGGGGCCGGGAAACAGGGAGATATTGTCCAAAGGGTATAGACTTTCAGTTATGAAATGCATAAGTTCAGGAGATCTGATTTATAGCTCACTGATACAGTTAGTACTAATGTATTGTGTACTTGGACTTTGCTAAGAGAGTAGATGACAAGTGTCCTTGCCAGAAAAAAAAAAAAGCTAACTATGTGAGCTGTCAGATATGTTAGAGTGTAGTAATTTCACAAAATATACATATCAAAACATTACATTGTATACTTCCATACATACAATTTTGATTTGTCAATTACGCCAATAAAGCAGGGAGGAAGGAAGGATTTCCTGTCCAATGTGACCCTGTCCCTTCCACTTGCCACCTAGGAGGGTGCTGCTTCTGTGCTGGTTACACAGGAGGCCAGGCACTGATTTTCAGTCATCTCTTTGATCCCTACATTTATATTATATCACTGGAATAAGAAATTTGATTCCTATTTAAACCAGGGCTCTAGAGGGTATTTAAAAGAAATGATGAAAATTTTCATCATGGAAACATTACTGTTTACAGTTTACAGATGGGAGAAAAAGAAGGAGTTAGATCTGATTCCTGAGTGTCACATCTATTTATATTTTGGGATCCAGTAACATAAGCACATTGATGCTTGTGTTTTAAAATCTAAGTTGGTGGCCAAGCACAGTGGCTCACACCTGTCATCCTAACACTCGAAGAGGCTGAGGAGGGTGTATTGCTTGAGCTCAGGAGTTCAAGACTAGCCTAAGCAAGAGTGAGACCCCATCTCTAAAAATAGCTGGGCATTGTGGTGGGCTCCCCTGTAGTCCCAGATACTTGGGAGGCTAATACAAGAGGATCACCTGAGTCTAAGTCTACCTAGTTTGAGGTAGCTGTGAGCTGTGACACCACTGCACACTACCCAGAGAGAGAAAGTGAGACTCTATCTCAAAAAATAAATAAACAAAAAATAAAATCTAAGTTGATGATAAGATAGCATTTATTTGAGGACAGTGGCAATGACAAAAAACAAACAAAACAACACAAGGGACCAGTACAACGCACCAGAACCAGAACTGATCACATGCATATGAAATTAACTGAAGGCCGTCAACCTGCTCTGACTATTCAGGCTTCGTCGTTCTCTAATCACTCATCGTTTACTGAGGATATGGTCCTCAAGTGGGAGTGGAGGGAAGAGCTTACAGAGAAGCAAAGATTATTTACATAGCATAAAAGTAGACAACTCCAATGAATGAAAAAGGTAGAGTCCATTTCTTAACTGGATTAAAATTAAATTCAGAGGGCCGTGCCTGTGGCTCAAAGGAGTAGGGCGCCAGCCCCATATACCAGAGGTGATGGGTTCAAACTCGGCCTCAGGCAAAAACTGCAAACAAACAAACAAAAAAATTAAATTCAGAATCCAAGAGAAATCCAGAGGACTATTTATTTTTCCCACCACCTTAATGCCTTCCTACAAGGAAGTTTAGTTTTCCTTCATTTCGCTGATTTGACTAATCAATTCGTTATTTTAACGGCCTTGAAGAGGAAACACGTCTTTTTTTATCATTCTTCCTCAACAAAAGAGCCTCTTTGAATCCTGTTTATGTGTGAGTTGGCACATGGGGTGGAGAGAGGAGAAAGCTGGGAGTGTCCTCAGAGAAAACAAGGGCAGGAGGGTGTGAAGTTTGAGAGCTGACAAACCCAGCCCTGTCTGACCACGCCGCCTTGTCCTGCAGTATCTCAACTTCTACAGTTGCCACCCATGTGTGCTTAATCAGATTAAAGCCTCTGAGAAATCCTTTTGATTCCCTGTCAAACAAAGGGATGCAATAAAACAGCAAATAGCAGGAAGAATATCACACTGCACCTGAGTTAATAAGGAAGCAAACGCTACCGTACCATGTGCAGGGTACCTCTGAGACCTCCCTGCACCTGTCAGGGCCTGGGCCACTTCCTCTGGCCCACCACATTCTGCTTTTAAGGAATACTTGGGGCAATAAGGAAACAAAACCCAGTTGACGGTCTTTGGCCATAGATTGTGTGTCCAAGGGAAAAAAAGTAATGCGATGGCAAAGTTGTCTCAGTGACATCACCGGCTACATGGGGCAGCTGGGTGGTGGAAGGGCATGACCGCCCTGAGCCAGGGTGACATCACGGGATGCAATCTTAGCCATCCTTGTGAGCAGAAACATGTGTGCAGAGAACAGGGTTGGTCTGTTATGTGAACACAGAGGGCATTGAGCCCAAAGCCTCATATACATTAAAAATATAATGACAGAGATTTTTATCTTCCATGAATATTTAATTCTCCTGAAAGCTAACCATCTGCATATCACAATACCCCAACGCATGTGTGTGATTTTCTCTGTTGTCTTTCAAAATAAAGCAGACCATTTCGCTCTTCCTGTGATGCCTTGAAAGTTGCTTAAATGTGCATTGATCGCTTTGATCTAACGAGCGTGTGTATTTTAAAACAGAGTCAGCACTGTTGCTCCAATCTATTTGTGTGGAGGAAACAGAACAATGAGGGGAAACCAGGTCGGGTTCCATTGTTTTCCTGGTGGCCTGTATCACAATTCACTGACATTTTGAATGCTGTTTAATTTTTTGCTGATGTCTCTTTATCTGAGGCTTCATGTGAATTTAAAAAGAGTTTCATTGATGTGCAACCTACTGTGTATTGTGATATCAGCCTGCCCTGTTGCACTGTGGAAGCCTGCAGCTGCCTGAAGCTTAATTATGCATGCATGCATGCAAAGCCCAGATGCTCAGCCAAGAGTGCCTCAACCGAATACAGTTCCTCACTTGTTTCTGTTTGAATTATAATTGGGCAGATCTATATTTCTCAACCCATTTTGTAGCTTGAGCATGCTCCTCTTTACTTCTGTTGCTACCTCTGCTTGACTCGGCTTCTTCACGAAGGAGCCCTTTGCCAATCTGAAGTGCCTCTGAGATCAGCCCGAGAAGAATCATTTATGGGTTTGACAAATCCTTTTACCTACGTAGCAATTTTTAAAAAGGTACAAAAATGACCCTAGCCCCAGTCGCTTTTCCTCCAGATGGTGGGAAGCTTAAAAAAAAAAAAAAAAGGAAAAGAAAGAAAAAAAGAATAGTTAACTAGAAGCTGGCATCTGGGTAGAAACAAAGAAGGCTTAGAGCCAGGCGTCTCCAATGGAAAGGAATATCAGGAATAAAGCTTTACACCTGCTGAAAGAAGGTAATGGAGACTAGCAAGAGCAGATTTGTTAAGCATGTGCATCTTTATTCAAAGAGCCTTTGTGAACTGTTTTCCAGTCTACCTAAGGGATCCCAGTCTTCAAGAATAACAAAGCCCCATCTGAGAGAGTGAAGTTAGGCATGGCATTGCACTAAATACAACCATGTTAGAGCCACCCTGCGTGGCTCTTCATCAAGAGAGGTGCGGACAGAGTAATCCTCTCACACAGAATGGCAGCTGCTGGGTATAGTACCTATTTTGGTGGCACTGTCAGAGGCACTGGTGGTATTATTTTCTAAATGGAGCGTCAGGTTAAATGCACAGATTAATTTCATTAAAAATCACGAGCTATTTTGTAACCCCAATGCTTTAAAAAATATTATGAAATTGTATTAAAGCTCCAAGAGTAAGTAGGAATTTAGAAAATAATTATCCTTGGCTCATGCCTGTAATCCTAGCACTCTGTGAGGTAGGCAGTTCACTTGAGCACAGGAGTTTGAGACCAGCCTGACACTGGACCCTATTTCTAAAAATAGTCAGGCATTGTGGTGGGCACCAATAGTCCCGGCTTGTTGGGAGGCTAAGGCAAAAGGATTGCTTGAGCCCAAGAGTTTGAGGTTGCTGTGAGCTATAACACCATGGCACTCTAGCAAGGGCAACAAAGTGAGACTCTGTCAAAACAAAAAAAGAAAGAAAGAAAATAATTATCTACGGCAAGTTGAAGATTGATATAGCATCATAGGCTTAGCCTTTGTCATTCAACTAGACTACTTCTATTCGAAAAATAATTCTTAACAACTAACATTTTCATCTAAGACACTGTTTAAGAGAAAATTATTCTGACACTTGGTTATGTAGACTTAACTCAGGAAAATTGTGATAAGTGCAGATATTACTGTGATGGGGTTTTGCAATTGGGAAGAGAGATTGGGCTTAACTCCAAATACAATAGAAAATGGGGACTGACGGGGAGGGTTAAGATTTGGTAGAAAATTACTTAGAGGAAACAAGGGTCAGGAGGGATTCTGTATAAATTGATCCTGGCTAACCTGATGTAACACACTTCTTGCTGAAAGCAAGCTAAAGTGGTCAGATATCACCTAGGGGATGGGGGAAGATGAGGATATCAAGGGTGATTGGATATCAAGGGTGGGGTTCTCCCTAAATTAACTTACCAAGTTTCTTACTAAAACTGGACTCTACAAGAATGGAGACAGAAGTCTGAAGTCAGGCCTAGTTGAACAGAGGGCTTAATGTATTGAGTTTTGTTAAGGAGAGAATCTTTGTTAACACCCTAGTAAGTATGTTTTCATGCCATTGCAGTTACTTGAGGCAGGTACCATTATTACTCTTTTTTCAAAGATAAGGACATTCAGACCTAAAGAAATTAGGAGACTTTCCCAAAACTAATGGCTTCTATGTGACACAACCAGGATTTGAATGTAAGTTGTCTGAGACCAAAATCCTTATACCTAAAGGCTATTAGATCTTGCATACAAAAGAACATTTGGTTACAGTATTCTTTCTAGCATATAAGCCCTCTGTCTCTCAGATATAAATAATACTGACACTTCCCTAGTTCATATTAAATGCAAAATGCTGTTCTAAGTTCTTTACAACTCCCCATGAGGTAGATGTATTTATTATCCAATTTTCTAGATGAGATCTCTACACTTAAACATTCTGCCAGTGATTCTTACACTTTAGAGGTGTTAGGATCAGCTGGAGGGTTTGTTAATACAGATTGCTGAGCTCTGTCCCTAGTGTTTCTGAGTTAGTAGTCTGGGCCCTGGTTTAAGAGCTTGCTTTTTTAACACATGGTTCTGATGCTGTTAGTCTGGGAACCACACTTTGAGAACCATCACACTATGGAATTGGCACAGCATCACATCAGTGGTTAGTAGAAGAGCCAGGAACGAAACAAAGAACTAACCCCCAATTCTGGAACTCTTCCCCATAGGGCTTCTCAGGCTTCCAGGCTAACTGGTATACCAAACTGACTAGTCATACAGTAAACCCCAGATGTGTCTTATACTAAATGTCAATGTAAAATAATGCACATCGATAATTAATTAACATATTCCCTGGGATATGAGGAACAATGCCATTGTCTTAATATTCTGCTTTTAAAAAAGGATTGTTTTATACATATTAGAAATGTGTGAAATAACTAGTGTTGGAGCTCAGCAAAGCTGAACACCCATGTCGAGAGTTGCAATGGGATGAAAAGGTTTTGTTAGTGCATGGTGCCCAGCAAGGGAAACAGTCTAAAACTCCTCAGTGGCTTACAAACAAGGTGTTTTAAAGGCAAGGATACATTTCAGGAAGGCAAAATTGCAAACTGATACAGGGAGGTTGTACATTGGCCTGGTCCCAAAGGGCAGGATATCCTGGAGTGGGGGCCTTTGGGTTATAGGTGGATTCGGGGATTCTTGGATTAGCAGGAGGGAATGTTAAAAAGGGTGCGACCTTCTCTAGGACCCTTAGGTAGAAATGTAGAGCAAAGACTAGCCAGAGTTCAGTTCCTCAGTTCTGCCTTATTTGCATTTTTCATCCAATGGGTGTTTATGAAAAACAATTCAAACACATGTGAAGATGCCATCTTTTAGTTTCCATAGAGATCCAAAACACCTCATGACCCGTGCTTCCTTTGAGGTCTATCGTTATTCCCATTCACTTTTCAAGTCTAGGTAGGTACCTGGAACTTACCTTGAAAGGACTCAAGCATTTCCTTTATTTCCATGTTTTGGGGTCCCTGTTCCATCTCGGGAGAAACAATAACTATCCCAAAGCACAGTGCTTTGACATGCTTTGAGTAATTTATTTATGGATTGATTGGTTGATTTTTTCAGACAGAGTCTCACTCTGTTGCCCTGGGTACAGGGCTGTGGCATCATAGCTCTAGAACCTCCTTGGACTCAAGTCATCCTCTTGCACAGCCTCCCAGGTAGCTAGGACTACAGGCACCCACAACAATTCCCAGCTAGTTTTTCTACTTTTAGTAGAGACAGGGGTCTCGCTCTTGCTCAGGCTGGTCTCAAACTCCTGTGCTCAGGCAATCCACCCACATTGGCCTCCCAGAGAGCTAGAATTACAGGTAGGTATGAGCCACTGCACCCTCTGTGCTAAGTACTTTAAATTAAAGAAGCAACCTCCGAACCAAGGCCTCTCTAAGCTCCTTAGAGATGCTCTCTGTCTGACTAAGGACAGTTTTTTCTGAAAGAATGCAACTGTCATGAGCAGAGGCCCCCAACCTTTTGGGGACCAAGGACTGATCTCATAGAAGACAATATTTTCACAGATCAGGGGTGGAGAGAATGGTTTGGGGATGAATCAAGCACATTATATTCATTGTGTATTTTATTTCTATTATTATTACATTGTAATATATAATAAAATAATTATATAATTCACTATAATGCAGAATCAGTGGGAGCCCTGAGCTGGATCCCTCACACGTACAGTTTACAGTCAGGTTCATGCTCCCATCAGAATTTAATGCCATGGCTGATCTGACAGTAGACCAGGTGGTGAAGTGAGTAATGGGGAGCGGCTGTAAATACAGATGAAGCTTCATTCACTCACGCTACTCACTGTCTTCTTCACAGCCTGGTACTGGTCTGTGGCCCAAGGGTCAAAGACCACAGGTCTTTTTTTTTTTTTTTTTTTTTAATATGGAACGCTTCACAAATTGGCATCATCCTTGGGCAGAGGCCATGCTAATCTTCTCTGTATCGTTCCAATTCCAGTACATGTGCTGCCAAAGTGAGCACAAAACCACAGGTCTTGAGTCCCCTGCCTATAATCTCATCAAACAGAGAAGATTAACTTAACAGCAAAGAAGACTTGAGGTTGGCACCACAGCCAGAGCTCAGACAAATGTTATCTCTGGCTATCGTCTGTTCTTCGGGCTTAATCGTCTCTCCTAAAAATCATTTACTCTTCCTCTAAAACTGCCAACAGCTTCTATTTCCCTCTCCTCTACGATGAGGGCATTCAAGTTTCAACCATCTGGCCCTCCTTTAAGCGGCATGTTTTGTGTGACTGCTGTGCCCTTGCATGTTAATAAATTTGTGTTTTTATTTCTAAATTTGTCACTTTTTATTTCTGTCAGTTGTCAGTTTATTTTATAGACTCAAATTCTCAAACCTTCGGGGGGCAGAAAGAAAGTTCCCTGCACCCTACACTAATACATCTTCTTAAGAGAATTTTCAAGACCAAAAATGCTTGTTAGTTCTGTATTAGGAAAAACTTTTAAGTCAAGACATATTAGGAGCATCTTTCACTCCATTAGAAAACAGGGACACAGAGAAGAAAAGAATCAGGGGAGGCCTCACAGCGATGGATATTTATAGGTATCTAGAACTTGTAAGTTTCACTTCTAAAGGGAATGGACCTAACATTTAGAAGTAGGGATTAAAAGGTCACATGCCTGCTCATTTATCAATACCAAGTTAGCGATGATGTCTAAACCAGTAATGTTGGCTCGGTGCCTGTAGCACAGTGGTTATAGTAAGGGTGATGGGTTTGAACCTGGCCCAGGACAGCTAAACAACTGCAACAAAAAATATAGCTAAGTGTTGTGGTGGGCACCTGTAATCCAGCTACTTGGGAGGCTGAGCAAGAGAATCGCTTAAGCCCAAGAGTAGGAGGTTGCTGTGAGCTGTGATACCACAGCTCTCTACCAAGGGCAACATAGTGAGACTCTGTCACAAAAAATTAAAAAAAAATTTTAAAAAAACAGTAATGTTATTTCCCACAAAGGCAAGCTGGTGCCCTACAGACCAAAGAGCACTAGAAAATGTGTATGCATGGTTTATATCCTTGTCTTCTATAATGAAGAGGAAAAACAGTTAAACTGCTGGAGAAAGATTTTTATCTACCACCTTAGCTAACATCCTTCTTTTTCTCCCACTTGGAAATTAACTATATTCATAAGCATCGTTTTTATTTGCCTCAAGTGTGTCCGTGTAACATGAATGCTAACTCATTATCCACTAAGATTTGAAGCAATCTTATCAAGAGACCTTCGTTATATTGCAATTGAATCCAGTGTTACAGAAAAGAATAATAAACATTAAATTATTTGTTGTAATGGAGAGATTCGGGGGTTTAGCATCAGACAAACCTGCATTAAAATTCCCACGTTGTCTCTTCCTCCTGGTGTTCTGTTGGGTGTGTCCTCCCCTTTCTGAAGGTCAGTATCTCTGCCTGCGGGATTGGTGATAGAATAGCTACTGCATATGCTTATAGTGAAGACATTTGTGAATGTCTTGGGAAATACACATAGTGCTCTATTAATGACAGTTGCCTTCCCCCACATTCAAGAAAATCTACTTCTGAGAGGTTTGTTAATGTCCTTTTTCTTTCATTTTAAAAAACATATACAGTTGTAACCTCTGTTTTTATATGGGATAGTTTCCCTTTTTTTTCCCCAAGTACTTCCTTTCTCACTTACACATTTCCCTCCGTCATTATTTGCCTTTTCATAAGTCATCTAATATACAATTGCATTATTAGAAAACCTTTCCTTTTAAAATCCCCCATTTGGAACATTTAGATTCCTATTTTCCCCCAGTTTTGACCCATAATGAAGACTGCCCTTTGACTGTTTATGTATGACTTATACTTCTCATATCCATGGAGCATTTTCATGACCAGGAAGTATGGTAGTAAAAGTGTAATACCAGAGGCAAGGGTAGACATGAAAGGGGGCAATGTATTTTCAAAGCCAAATATAAAACATTTTGAAGAAGGTTAGAGCTTCCGGACATTTGTGGCATTGAGGGGGATGTTCTATTTTGCAAAGGCCTGGTCCATTGCTACACATCTACCTCTTCATTCTTCTCCAAGGAAGCTCTTCCAAGCAGGTTCACGCTTGGCTCACATCACATGCTGTCCTTTTCCAGGGAGAAAGGTCCTTCACATCAGTGGGAAGGATGGCCCTCAGAGTTAACCAGGTCAGAAGCTAGTCTGTCTGAAAGATCCTGCTCAGAAGGATCCAGTCACCAGCCTATTCAATCTAACACACTTCAACTCTAGTTCATCCCAGGCTGCCAGAGACTATCTATTAATAGAGGTATGGAACAGAATCTAGACTAAATATAAAGTGCGGGGCTCTCCAATGGTGTGTCAGCTCACTGCTGGATGCCCTTGAAGTGCTGAAGGTCTACTTTTGTCAAAACTGAAGTCACTCCTTTCATAGTGAATATCTGCTAGCAGATGTCTGAGGTTAACGAGGACACCAGGGTAAGGATGGAGCGATGGGGCTGCCTACCACCCCTGCGATGAGTCAAGCCGAGAGGCAGGAACAATGATGACTTGCTTATTTTGGTAATAATGTGTTGTGGCTCTTTTATGAGAAGCCAGTACAAATATAAATATTACAGACAAGTAATTCATTTATTCCATAAATCTGTTGAGTTTTGTACTATTTACTTATACTGTTCTAGAAGCTAAGGATACAACCATGAGCAAAGTCCAGGATATGTGCCTTCATTAACCTTATATTCCAGTTAAGTTTCAGTGAATGTTGACTAAACAAAAACATTTTCCAGTCCCAGAAAAAAAAAGCAAATTTTTAATATTTTTCTTATTTTTCTAAAGGTCTTATTTGCCTTACTAACCGCATCCTTCCAACTCTCACTTGATGCCCACTGCCCAGCTGGTTTCAACAACCAGGAGCTACTTCAGTGGTGTAGGCCACTATATTTTTGTGTACCCCCAAATAATTAGAAAATCTTTTTTAAGTCTCAAAACTTTCCTTTACCCTAAGATCCCCTACAACCCCGTCTATAGCTACGTAGTGCTATATGTGATAAAAGACGGAGGCACCATGAGTGCCCAATCAATGGTACCCTGCCAGCCTTAACAGGAGCGTGGGACTTCACTCCTCAGGTAGTGGAAGAGAAAAGGCTCTCTTCATGCATTGTGGCGGGCAGCACAGGGGCCCCCTGGGCTGCTACATTGTCTAGGTGATACTCTTATTATTTATAAGTTTCATTTCTTCTTACCTTTTTGCCACAGCTGCCAATAATCAATTTGCCACAAGAATCCTACCAACAAAATCTCAGTTTTTCTTCTACCAGTTTCAGAGTCTCTAAAATACTATGAAGAACAGTAGGGTGCTAGGTAGTTTTCACAGTGTCCTTTTATGGCCTCTAAGAGAATCATTTTTTATTGTATAATGTAGTTCATAATGGTCCCCAAATGCAACCATTCAATACTTGTATTTTAGGAGAGTATACGGTAGCAATAAAGAAATACAAACAGACACACACACACACTCAAGCACTCACACACAAATGCATCCTACACGTAGGGTCTATCAAAATTGAATTTCCCCCATAGGATGAAAGGTGTGGACAACAGGCAGGTTCCTGCTCCTAATGACTCCACTTTTAGAAGCCTGAGCTTTATCTTTGCTTCAAAAGGCTGCAATTTATTATAGCATCCATGACAGAGACCAATAAAAAAGCACCAGGGAGGGTGATTACTGCACTCCCCAAATACAAACAAATTTGTTTTCTACTAAGGATGAACACAGAGCTTTGTATCCACCAGATTAAGCACATTAACTCTGACCCTTTCTCTGAGCCATGTTTAAGAATAGAAGAAAGAACGAGAGATTATATACATAACATACGTATTTTACATATATACATAGTTAATATTAGCCACCACACAGTAAGGTTAATTGTTGCTTCTCTGAACACTTAATCTGTTAGCAGTTGATAAATCCCACCCTGAATAGAAGTGGCTCGTATTTAGGTCACACAAAGTCATTGCCGTTTTTTAATTTAAACTGTGCACTAGATTAAAACACAAGAGTATTGCAGGAGGACAATTCAGAAGCGGCAGCAGTAGGCTGTCATTTGGCGTAAAAAGTTTCCACAGCACACCCCAGGGACATGTTAATCAAAGCTTTTTAATGGATTCAGTCTGATCTGTGACAGGCTTTGTTCCAGAGATGGCATTTGCTGGATAGAGCTGCAAGTTATCAATAAGACACAGTAATTGCAGGGAGTGATTGAGCTGCATTTCTGGGGCTTCATACCATCAGCTCTTTTTTATTATCAGTCGAGGCAGAGGTGTCTTGCAGTAGGAGTCAAAAGATGACTTGTTTCTTTCTTTCATCTCCCAACATATAATGATGGAAAATTAAGCAACAAGAAAAACTGACAATAATTTACAAAACACACACACACATACACAGGAATCATATCACCTTCTCCTGTTTCTCCTTCTTGTTAAGTCTTTGTCTTAGACTTTGAAGTCAAGTCTGAGTAGCAAATCTTTTAACCTGAGCAAATAAATCCATTTTAACCAGAGGCAGGCATTTGAAGCTCCTCTGTGGGCCTGGGCCAGTTCTGCGGTGGCTTCTCCACTAAGTTCTTTATTATCACTCTGAAATCAAAACAGCCAGAGGCTAAACTAATGACTGCGGATCACACTGATCACCTACAGGGATAGTTAGCTTTTCAGCCACTTTCGAGGGCTAACGCTCCCCATCAAATGGAAACCGTCTTGGGGCCTGTGCAGAACCAGTCATGGAATAGGCACCTAATAGTTGTTTTTCTTTAATAAGTCACAATCCTCACTTTGGAAGATCAAAATCATCATTCCCTTAGCTAGAGATGTCCAGGTAGATGAGCACAGGCGAGGAAGAGATTGTGCTCAAAAAAGAGCTGGCTTTATTTAAAGTGCGTTTTCACAACCACACAATTGCCTCAGCTCCCCCATCTCACAGTGAATACATCACTACTGAAGATTTCCACCCCTGCAGAGCCAGTGTAGACACTACAGAAAGCAAGGAAAGAACCAATCAGATATCTGCAGCTCAGACTAAACAGAGCTCTTCCTGTTTCCTAGTGTGCAAATGTGTACACGGTTGTCACCTCCGCTCTCCAGGCAAGGGGTCAGGTGGATTAATCAGCCTTATCCAGCTGAGCTCTCAGGCCACCCAGGTACCAGCTGCATGTATAATCCATGTCTTTTCTCAGAAAATAAAACTATACAGATGTATCCCTGAGACCCAAGCATATGATATATCTCTTGTAATGCTAAGGCTCTTATTTACTCTTTATGTGGTCTCTTGTATAGAGTCCCAGTTCCTTAGCACGCTCTCCGAGACTGGTTACAGACCACGTTTCCATTCTCATTCCTCTGTTCAGCCCACACCGGTCTACTTTTGTCGGCTGCATAACTTGTCTTGTAATTTCACCCCTCATCTTTGTTTATAATATTCCTTCAGCCGGAAATACCCTTTCCCTCATTCTCCACTTGCCAAATTCCTGTTTAACCCTCAAGCTCTACTCAAATGCCATCTACCCAGTGAGGTCAGAATTAACTGAGACAGGGGACAAAGCTACAGAAGGTTGGGGCTCCAGGGTCATGGTACCAGAGGCTTCTGCTGTCATATAGCTTTAGGCAGACAACACGGCTCCCAGCCAACAAAGGTCACTTGTTTTCAGGACTCCCAGGGATAGCCTGTTGCTTCCCTACATGAGTAAATCTATAAACTCATTTAAAAAAAACTGGGGGCGGTGCCTGTGGCTCAGTGAGTAAGGCGCCATCCCCATATACCAAGGGTGGCAGGTTCAAATCGGGCCCTGGCCGAACAGCAACAAAAAAATAGCCGGGTGTTGTGGCGGGCACCTGTAGTCCCAGCTACTTGGGAGGCTGAGGCAAGAGAATGGCCTAAGCCCAGGAGCTGGAGGTTTCTGTGAGCCATGAAGCCATGGCACTCTACAAAGGGTGACAAAGTGAGATTCTGTCTCTAAAAAAAAAAAAAAAGAAAGAAAGAAAAAGAAAAGAAAAACCAACTGGGAAAGAAAAGAAACGATCCTCGGTTCTGCCCCTGGGATAGCCAGGCACTGGGCACATTCAGGCATTCATGCGAGAAACCCGGGCCTTGGTTGACAACTGGAAATACAACACTTGGGAGGGGTGGTCCTTGGGGAGCATAAAGTAGAAGAGAACCCTGTAGTAGACCAGATTTTGCCTCCCAGAATCTGTTCCCCATTCTTTGTTTTTAACAACTTAAATATCTTTGAGAATGACCTAGAGGGCTTATCAAACACAGATTAAGGAGCCTCACCTTCCAGCATTTCTAGTCAGTAAATCTGGTTTGGGCCAGAAAATTCGCCTTTCTAACAAGATCCCAGGTGATGTTGGAGCTCCCAGTGAGGACTCAATGGGGACCACCCCATTAGGAAACCATCTCATCCCCACTTTTCTCTGTTTTATGGCCTACGGATGCAAAGGCCAGGAGAAGAGGTAAGCAGCCTGGTTGTGAGGTTATTCCTATGATCCGAATTAGAGATGAGGAAGGCCCAAAGGAAAGGACTGGCTGGAGAAATGGAAAGGGAAAAGAGAAGGTGAGCATTTGTGATTAGCTTGACTTAAGAGCAGAAGTTAGAAAAGGATGGAGGCTGCGGCTACATCTCAGACTTAGAAAACTAAGAGACTCATGCCCAAGAGAGGGCCTACTTTATAATTTGGGGAGAGGAAAGATGCCGTGAAACTGAAGAATTGACACAAGACCCAAGAGGAGTGAGCTCTGGAAGGATATGTGAGTCTGTTGGGGGTTGTAAGAGGGTGGGGCCCCACTCATTGGGTCGGAAGAGGCACACCCCGTGGGCAGAGCCTGTAACTCAGCTCACTTGGTGGGCGAGAAGTTAGGAAGTTGGGGGAGTTACTACTCAATATCGTCTTAGTGAATAGAGGTTTCTGACATGAGACATTTGAGGAAAGATGCTACTAAGGGAAGCAAAAGAGAAAATGATGAGGGACAAATTAGGAAAAGTAACCAAGCTGAGAAGCACTGACAGACTCACGTGACATCCGCAAACTTTATACCCCGATCTGTAAAACTCATTTGGGCTCTACCACCCTATGAGCCCCCCACCAAATCTGAGTTCAGGGTCTCACGTCTATTGTATGGTACAGCCAGGTCCTGAATCTTGGTCTATTACTTTTTTCCATGGTTAAATAATTGCCTGTGTGAGAGAGAGGCTATCTTGTTACCCAAGACAGAGGGCATGCTTCTCTGGTAGGAAGGGAGAAAGAGGATTTGAACTCTCTTCTACCCTCATTTTCCATGGGTGCTCAGAGCCCCAGTGAAGAAGCCTTCCCATGGGTGTTTCTGTGACCCTCTGTGTGTACAACTTTATGCCTCAGTAGATGCTTTAGCCATAGCCTCATAGTTACAGCTGTGACTAGCCACCCGCTACCAAGACATTTCTAGTCCTATCAAAGCGTGTTACAAAAGTCTCCAGATAATATTTTCACTAATATTTAGAGTTTAAGCCTCTGTATGAAAACCCCCTCTTTCTCCTGTCCCAAAAGGTAGAAATTATTGCTTTAGTCCATTTTGGATTCATATGGATCCCATTTCAAAGTTCCCTCTCTTCATGGCCTGTCATATCAAATACGACTTTCAAGTCCCCAGACTCCCAAATTACACAGCTTTGGTACAGAAAAACTTCCCAACAGGGAACCGGGGAAGGTAACTTATTTGGAAACACTGGCCTGTTCTCAGAACCAACCAGATCTGCCTGTTTTTGTGCATATTGTAGAAGAACTAATGTTGGGAACAGAAGTTTTAGTTTTGCCAAAGTGAAAACCACCACTCCTTACCCACACACACTTCCACACAGACACGTGCCTACATGCACACCTCCACAAAGTCCCATAAAAGGAATCCAAGACTGGGAGCAAATGTCAAGACAATGAAAAGCAAGTTCAGGTGGCAGGTGGTTTGCCACAACTAATCATGATTTTCTTTTCCTTTTTTTTTTGCAGTTTTTGACCGGGGCTAGGTTTGAACCCACCACCTCTGGTATATGGGGCCCGCGCCCTACTTCTTTGAGCCACAGGCACCGCCCCCTCATGATTTTCTTTATATAAAAAGATGACACTGGAAGTAACTGATTTGTGGCATTTCTGCTCTACAACCTTCGTGGAGAGAGCAGCTTGTGTGATGTCACTGCGGCCCCATTGGGAGCTGAGGGACCATTTCAGTGACTGTTCCTGGGAACACAACATCTCGTCAGCACACCCCCGCCCTCAGATGAAGACCTGTGGGTAGGCCTCACCTTCTGCTTATTCAAAGTATGTCACAGATAAACCCTCCGTCTCCAGTCCCTGCTGGGTGCCTATTTCACTGTGGAAGTGGCTACCACAGCAGTCTGACGTGATGAAAGGACGGTCAGCTTTGCTTAAAATCCTAAGTCACTTCCATGCATCTTAGAAGGGTACAGGTGAAACTTACTAAATGTAGAATACCAATGTCTACATAGAGTGATTATGAAAATGCCATGAAGGCGATGTTAAACAGTTCGATGAAAATATTTCAGATTGTATATGAAGTCAGCACATTGTGCCCCATGATTGCACTAATGTACACAATTATGATTCAATAAAAATTTTTTAAAAAAAGAAACTTACTAAATGCAGAATATAAATGTCTTAACACAACAACTAAGAAAATGCCATGAAGGCTATGTTAACCAGTTCGATGAAAATATTTCAAATGGTATATAAAACCAGCACATTGTACCCCATGATTGCATTAATGTACATAGCTATGATTTAATAAAAAAAAAAAAAGTCACTTCCATGAATGCAACCACCGTGTCTACACTAGTAGAGTCTTAGTCCTGATTCAGTCCCTGAGCTTAAAGTCTACAGGCATATCTTTAACAAGTTAAGGCTCCTGACACCTGAATGCTGCACAAGGAAACTATATAACGACTGCAGTAGTTGTATTTTAAAAGTCTGAGGCTCTGCCGACTGAGCCTTCCAGGCCCCACAGTGGCTGTATTTTAGATTCAGGATTTCTAGGCTTAAGTGAGAACTCTACACAGCTGGAGACTCAGTCCCCCACCCCAGACAGCTATTTCCTAGCTCCCTCGCCTCAAACTTCCCTTCACGCTCAGGTAGTGATTTCACCTCTTATGTCATTCAGAAAATAGGAATTAAACACCCGTCCTTCATCTTCCCATCCAAGCCCACAGTCTCACTTGGCAGTTCTCCCTTCCTCCCGAGCCCCCCTTTCCCCACAGCCCTGCTCTGCGCATCTGCTCTGGACTTCTTTTCTGTCCTGACTCAAGGGTTTCATTCCTTCGGCCATTCTCCACCCCTCCTAAGTTATCAGTCTCCAACTTTTTAATGGAAAATGCCCATCGGAGCTGCTTCCTTGCTGAGGTAAGACAGGCAAAATAACCATCTGATCTCCACATGTCTGCCCGGCACCTCTACAGCCCTTTGCAAGTAAGTCCTCTCAAGGGTTATCTGCAAGAACCGTCCCCCACGTTCTTACCCCTGGTCTAACCTCAACATACCACGTTGTACATTTAACCACAATCCCACTGAAACTGCCCTTGAACGTGGCCGAGGATCTCCTCATCACCAAACCCAGTGGACACCTTTCTGGACTTTTCCACAGTGCTTCAGATCCAGGCCTCTAATCCCCGGTTCTTGCCTTCTCTTGCCTTGTATTCCCTCCAGGTCTCCCTCCAAGCATGCCAGGGCTTCTTCTCATTCTCTTTTACTGGCTTCTACTCCTCTGGTTGAGCCCAAAGAGTAACTCAGATCCCACCTCACTCCCCCTCTGGTATCTATTTATACACATCTCCAAATAAACTTTATGCCAGGGATTTTTAATTTTGTGCCTTTAAACTAGGTCTCTCCTCTGGTGTCCAGACTTTTGAGTCTAATTGTTTATACACACACACACACACACACACACACACATATACATCCAATGGAGAACTTAAATTATGCTAATAACCGAATTTGTTAATCATTCCCCTCAAAACTGTGCCCTACCTCTCTCTCTCCTCCCCAGTCTTCTGTGTCACTATGTAATAACAATAGCTAACATTGAACAATGCTTATTTTCCAGTGACTGTATAACTTTGGTGCTCAGAGCAGTCCTATAGAGTAGATATTTGTATTATAGATTAAGCATTCCAAATCTCAAGATCTGAAATCTGAAATGGCCCCAGATCTGAAAATATTTAAGCACCAATGCGACTCTCAAAGGAAATGTTCTTTGGAGCATTTCTGATGCCAGAATTTCAAGTTTGGGGTATCCAAATGGTGAGTAGGGTACAAATATTTCAAATTTATTTAAAAATCCCAAATCCGAAATGCATTTCAGATACAAGACACGCAACCTGTATTCCCATTTTAAAGAGGAGAAAACCAAGACATAGAAAAATTGGTTCTGCCAAAGCGAAGTGGCCAATAAGAATTTCAAGTGGTATTAGAATCCGGACAAATCTAGTTCCAGGGCCTCTTTGACCTTTGAAGTGAAGAAGACAGTTAATTCTCACAGAGAACAAGAGCATTTGCTGCCACTTACCAAGACTTCCAGTTTATACTTCCCAGCAGTGAGGACAGCACCGTGGGAAGGCTGTGCTCGCCAAGGCCTTCATCAGCAGCATCACAGGGCCAGGGAATTCAACAGCACAAAGACACGCTTACTGCTCTCTGTTGTCCAACTCCACACGGCGTGGCCCAGTGCGGTCAGCCACCTTATTGATTTGCTCCCTGTGCCTCTCAGCCATGAGCTTATACTTCACACTGCACGCCCAGAGCATCGCATGGGTTCCCCCTTCCCTCATCTGTTGATTCAGCGTGCATCTCGAGAGCCCACCATATGCTGGGCACTATTCTAGGGGCTAGGGCCACAGCGGGAAGGAGGGAACAAAGCCAACATGGCCCGGCTCTCATTGACCTTTCAATGTACAAAGGGTGATGGATGACAAGCAGGTTCACAGTCTGAGAAAGTAGAAGGGACATGAAGAAAAAAAAAAAAAACAGGGTAATGAGAGAAAAGAGTGAGTGGGACCACATGTGGGTAGAGCAGAATCTCTGGGGTGGACAGAGATCTCTCTGCAAAGTTAGTGCTCAATCTAGGGAAGAACAATGCCTGGCAGAGAGATGCATGAATGGCCAATGGCCAAGGTCGGTGTGGCTGAGCAGAGTGGGTGGTGTGCAGGGGCAGAAGGAAAGGAAGAGCCAGATCTTGGGGTACTGAGCTGATATATTCCAATTGCTCATCCAGCGCTCTCCCCCACCCCCTTGTGTGCGTGATAGACAGACTTACAGGCCCTCCCTTGTTCTTTGGTATCTGCCTGTGCTAAGCTGCTGTCACTAACCTCTCTTACTTTGTAGAGAGCAAAGGATGGAAAGAGAATGAGGGTCACTGTGGACAGGCTGTGACTTTCCTTGGAAGGTCAAAACACCGATCGGGGGCCCTTTCCCCCTCTGCGTTCCTGTAATTGCTCCTCTGCTTTCCCGTTCAGATCTGGGGTAATAATGGCTTTGCACTCTTAATACCCCTTAGGGGGGCTACGTCATCCTTAGTAGCTTTTTGAAAATGCTGCCCATGTCCTCCTAGAAATTCTCATCAAACACCCAGCCTGAGAGTGCACTACCTGCCAGGACCTTGACTGATAGATTTTATTCTAAACACACTTCTCCAAGCCACTCTCTCCCTTTCAGCAGTTACCTTTTGCTGCCTCCTTAGTCTTGGTAAGCCACTTGCTGGAAGTTGGTTCCTGTAAGTGGCATATAACTGCACATAACATCGCCTTTGGAATTTTTAGAAGTTTCTGGGTCGATTAAATGTCATCCAGCTCCTATGGTTCCCTTTCTTTGCACAAAGCTTCCTCGAGATCAGAGCTCTCTTTAGGGTGATGCAAGTCATACCAATAAAATGATTCAGGATAGAATTTTCAAACTAAAAAGCAGTGTGGTATAAAAATACCACCGGATTTGTAGTTCAACTGTGGGAAGCCAGTCTCCTCATCCTTAAGATAGTAATGCCAATAATGTGCAATGAGGAACTCGCTCATCAACACTGCGATGACTGTGAATGGACTAATTGGGCCGTAGTGAGCAACTTCGTTCTGAGGATGAAGCAGTCAGTACCAGCAGATAACTCCAGCACTGACTTCCCTGACTCAGAGACACAGAATATAAACAAAATCCAGGAAGAGTCTTGGTTTGGTTATTCTTTGAAATTACGAGTCCCCCACACATGTTAAAATACATAGTAATTATTCAGGTTATACTGTCATAACAAAAACACCACAAACCGGGGGGCTTAAACAATAGAAGTTTATTTCTCATTGTTCCAGAGGCTAGGTAGTTCAAGATCAGGGTTCCAGCATGGTTTGGCTCCTGGTGAGGACTCTCTTCTTGGCTTGCAGACAGTGGGCTTCTTGCTATGTCCTTGCATGGTGGAGAGAGAGAGAAAGCTGAGGTATTTCTTCCTTTTCCTCTTCCTATAAGGGTGCCATCCCTCTGGGATTAGGGCTTCATCCTTTCACCTCATTTAACCTTTATTATCTCCTCACAGGCCCTATCTCCAAATACAGTCACATTGAGGATTAGGGCTGCCAGGATGATGCAAATATTTAGTCCATAACAGTTACCTACCAACTGCATGGTAATTATTGCCCCAACACTGTCTGTTTTTCTTAGGAATAGGAACACAGATGATTTGGAATTTCATTAGATTTAAAGTGTTTTCCTCTACAATATATAATGATGCATGCTGTAGACTATAATTAAAAATATTGAATTAGGTTTAGTAAAAACTTATATAAATATATTACTTACTTTGAATGTATGGGCAAAAAGTAAATCAAAGAGCCAGTGTCCAATTTACGAAACTACCCTATGTCTGTAAATCTACATTCCCGGAATTTCCATGGTTTTGCTAAAATTTTAACCCAAAATCTTTACCAGTAATAGAAATAAGTTTGCCTTGTATTTCTGTCATACACATTAGGCTCTTGTAAAGAATTAACATTTTTTAACCATTAAAAAAAGGCACAAGACTTTAGAATTTCTTTGTACAATAGAATATTTCACAGCAGTTTTTAAACTAACTGGATCTAAATGTTTCAACATAAGTAAATCCTAAAAACAGACATATCCCGCATAAGTAAAATCATTTTCAAAAATGAAACAAAGGTCAACAGATACTGAAACTTCCTAAAAAACTAACTGATCTCTGCCTTTCTAAATAAGAAGGAAATCAAATTAAACAAAGTCCTGACTGCTTCATCTGTCTGTGACCACATAACCTTATCTACACTGATCTTTAATTTATTTTTCTGTCCTTTTGGGAAAAGGTAAAGATAGAAATATGCAATGTTTAGGATGTTTATCACAGAGAACTTCCAGCAACATGCAAAATGAGTCTTGCACGCAACATGCAAACTTCCAGCAACACGCAAAATGAACTTTCACAGTGTAGAATTCTCCACTGTAGTTCAGCATCGACTAATATTTATTTTATACCAACTGTGTGCCAAGTATTATAATAAACACTTTTGTCTTCAATTTATATTCCATTTTACAACAACTCATCGGATGTTGGCACATTTTCCAACTCAGAAGGTTGAGATCACACACAACATATATTTTTTAGGAGGTCCACAGTTACAGAGCCATCGCACAAACCTTCACATTGAAGGAGCCTTATTTTCATCATTGCCTTAAAAGATAGGGTTAAGACAGGAAGTAACCCAGATCCTTAGGAAAACCTAATGAAATAGCCCTTCTCCTCCAACCAACTTCTCTGCCTCCCCCCTGCTGGGGCACCACTGCCCGTGGGGAGGAGCAGCAAATTAAGTCAGAGCCTCAGGGTCACACAAAACCACTAAGCCACAGACATTCAACAATCACTCTTCTGTATCCAGAAACACCAACTTGTCCAAAAGCAAGGATTTCATAGCAACCCTATAATCAGCAGTTAGGCTGCAAAAATAAAACCCATTTTAAATGCAGAATAACATCCACATTGAAAAGTCGCTGCGGTGAAGAATGTTCCACTGCATCATTAGAAGGGAAGGGGGGTGCTCCTGGAACCCAGCAAACCAAAATCTGAACTCACTCCTCAGTTGAACACTCATCATTTGCCTCATCAAAGGTCCTTGCCATCATAAAAATGTGTTCCTTAAAACTCAAATCCCATCTTGCAAGACAGATGATCAAAGATCTTTCCGGAATAGTTGAGATTGGGAAATTCTTCCTTTTTTTTTTTTTTTTTTTTTTTTTTTTTGCATCAAAACAGCTGCAACAAGAAAAGCTGTATCTCAATGCCTTTGGGGTTTTATGAAGCAGACAATGCTGGTCGGGTGGAGGTATCACAGACGTCTCCTGTCAGGGAGAATAACCTCCCTGTCCAGGTAGGTGGAGCCCAACCCTGGCAGAGGCTGATATGTGGAAAGCATTACTCTGAAGGAAGGAAAACTAATTCACCCTGTCACCTTTCTTCTTTGAGGAAGGCTGGCAATTTGAGAACTTGTGTCTACATCCATTTTCTATGTGAAAAGGAAAACTTTTGCAATAAAACAGGCATTTTGTCATCTTTTAACAAGATGTCCATTTTATTTTTAGAAATACACAAAAGATAAGTGAAGACAGAAGACCTTCCAGCAGGTCCTGGTCTGTTCAGGGAGGCCAGAAATGAAGACTTAAAATTACATCAGTACACACTGGTCTCCTGTAGTTAAAAATATACCTGGTGCTTTCGGGGGTGGGGGGCAGACAGGGTTGAAAAACAACATTGAGCAGCCCTGTTGTGGATATGTTGCTTAGTATAATTCTAGGTAAAGGGAGCTTTTGATTTTGCAAAAAAAAAAAAAATCTTACACTATTTGGAGAAGCATTTATAGGGATTACCACATGGACTAGCTGGTTTTAATTCATTCTTTCAAATTTCAAAGCCACGGGAATATATCAGAAATGGCCAAATCATGAATATTATTTACTTTATTCTAAATGTAACTAGACCTAGGGAGACTGCTAATTACTGGTATCCTAGCAGAGCAGAAATCTGTTCATGTCTCATTCGAGCTGAGTATTAGATGAAACATTAGTTCCATGGAGCTGATCACTCTGGAGGTTTACTCATTTGCCTTGACGCAATAAATGTTGGCACATTAGGCCTCCTGGAAAATCCTGAAGCTGGCCTAATAACACATCTGCTGTATTTATTTTTGAACGCAAACAGCACTCAGAAGTATGCTTTGAAAATGAATTTCAGTTGAACAGCAATAAACACTAATAAATTCAGATTTTGTTTCTGCTAACAATTACTCCTTAAAATTGTTAGATGCGATAGAAAGAACTGGTTTACAAATATAGTTTGCAGCAATTAAATCCCTCTCAAACCAAACTACTCCAAACAGGATGGTTCCCCTCAGATGCTGTGACATACCCACACAGACTCTCGTGCTTTTTACAACTTTGCATGCACGTTAAGAGCAAAGGCACCAGTGAGGCCAAAATGGCGGTTGCCCTGAAAACAAAGGAAATTAATTTCGCATAATTGGATTAAACCAAAAGAACAGTCATAAAATTCTCTGATGAAAATGCAGTCTTAGCCGATGTGGACAGTGAAAACAACAAAGATGACACTTTCCTGTTTCCTACTCTTAAATATCTTCTAAAAATTCTAATAAAGATAGAAAGGTGCTTTCTCTGTAAGTCCATAGATCTAGAAGGACCAAGCAGCAATTATGGCACCGTGGCCAGTATGAATAAAAAAGGGTCTGCTCACCCTCATGGCTGGAGTGGACAGATTGAAGCATTCAGCTGGTTCCTAGAACTATGGACCATCTGTTTATTTTGTTTGGTAAACTCACCATACTGGAAGTTGCTTGGGTACTTAGCAAGGTCTGCAAACAATCACCCCTGGAATGCTTAGTTCTGTCCAGTCCTGGATTGAAAGAAAATCATCCAGGTCTGAGCATCTTGGGATGCTCGGTTCACTTGTTTCCAGCCTTAGACTTTGGATATGTCATCCTGGCCTTTTTGTACTCAGATCCTCACCGTGAAATGGGGAAATAATTCCCCTTATCTCCCAGAAAGGTGTTTATCATATCTCTTTTAAGCTTTTAACTTCCTCAAAGGGTGATTGTAAAACTGAAAGGATAACATAAACAGAAAACAGGGATGTTTTATGTAAACAAGACGAAGGTGATTCTTTCCTAACACAAAACAAGCCGAACAACTTCATGATAATAGAGTATGAAGTTTTCAAATGTACAAGGCTGATCTAGAGAAAGCTAGAGAAGTATATTTAGTTTCATAATGTTACAAGCAACTTTCAGAACTGAGGTGGGTGTCACGCACTTTGTGTTCTGAGCAATGGCTTATACGTACGTAGTAATAGACATTCCCATCAATAGATATTTGTTGCTTAAGAAAAGTGGCTAGAAGTTTTTTAAAGGCAAGGTTAAAAGCATTTGAATTCATTGAAATACAGCATTTGTGAGCTTTCAAAGTTTTAAAGTGTTCAGGGAATACCAGCTAAAGAACTGCAGGTTAAGCCAATGTGACCCTGCACTCATCAAGTTGAATGTGGACATAAGAGGTGGTGTCGGCAGAGGTGCGGTTGAGCTGTGCTAAGTGGATCCCCTCTGCGAATAACTGGCAGGACCCTGCAATAAAAGAGACCGAATTTCTCTGTGTCACTTGAATTCGCTACATTTATATGTTTTTATATGCATTTCAGATAAACTGATGTATAAAACTGTGTGGTGAGTTTTCTGCTTTTTCCTATCATAAATGAAATATATTACAGGGGGTAGGGGAAGCTTGCCTTACGAAAACAGAAGTTAAAGCAGGAAAACCAGAAAAGCCACACACTGCCTACTCTAATTTCATTCATATCACGTGCCTGAAGAATTTAGAGAAAAAAGTAAGGTTCCCTTTCCCATCAGTTGTTTAGAGTTCTGTGGAAATCTTATCTTGGCTCCAGATCATGTTGCTGGGTCAAACCCAAGATCAGAAGGCCCAATGTGGTGTCAGTTTTTATTTCAGAAATTGGTTTGTTAATGGCGTCCTAATGTCTATCATCATATAGCAGGAACTACATTCATATTTTTTCTCTCAGGCACTGTTACACAGATGTCAGCTCTAATCCCTAGAGAAGGCTGCTACAAGTCAATCTTCACGGAAATATATTAGTGGTGCCTGTGAAGTTTCTGGAAATCTAAGAAGTGTGAAAATTATAATTGGAAAAAAGGAACCCTTAAAAAAATTAAGCTCATCGTGGAATATGTAAAGTTATTCGGTTGGATGACAATAACTAGCCTGCAAATTTTTCAAAACTACATTAGCCTAATGTAAACTAATAATACATATATTAAAATCTTTCAAATTGTCTAAAATACATCAACTGTTCCATACAGACCAAGTCTGGGCAAGCTCTCCGCTTTGGCTGAAAGTGACGCCCAATGCTAATATTTCACAATTATGAATTAAATGAATACAAAATCCATTTGTAAAATGTTATTGATGTTTCTCTTTCAACATAACCTTTATGCTGTGTTCAGAGAGCAAGAATACAGATGTTTTCCAACCTGCAGGGCTGGGGCAAGCCTGCCTTTTAAGAGCACGATTGTAAACCGATGAAAGGTGTGTAAACAGATGACAGGGGCAATTACAATGTGGAATTGATTAGGCTCTCAATTACTAATGGCACATCGCCTGCATTATTCTTTTTATGCTGCTCTTTGATGACCAAAAAAAACCACAAAAAAACAACAAACCATGAATAGCTCATCAGGACTACAATATGTTTGTATTTTCAATTTCTCTCACTAAGGGAACATCTGCAATTGCACTTGGGGCTATAGCAAGAGAAAAAGCTGGCACGAATTCTCACGGAAAAATGAATTAGAATGATGCCACTCCTACCAGGTATCAGTTACTATTTAATTTTCCTAAATGCTGATGAAGAGTAAGCAAGGCCTCTAGACAAAGGGGACCACAGTGTTAGAGCAGAGGAGTTGGAGAAGGGTCAGCTAGGACTTTTATGAAGTTGGGAATAGACGTGTTAACTGGAGCAGAATCATTAATCATCAAGGATTGATTAACTGTGTCTGCCTAAATAGCGTACATCTTAACTCCTTTATCTTATGAAGTTTCTTCTCCCTATTCATTTTCTGCCTTTTTAGCTTATCTTATAGATATTAAAGAATCCCCCAAAATGATAATAGTTGAGCTTTTAGTAATAAATATTCCACGATGGGCCAAATTCAATTAAATAGTCTCCGAACCCCAGCCTGACCTTCAGATGGAGCTCTTGGGGTGCTCTCTAAATGATCCACCCTCCCCCACTGGGCCTCCCAACTCAACTCTCAATCACAATGCCATTCTCAGACCATGTGCCTTGATCTTATTGGAATTGCAAGGCTCCTGTAAGAAGCCTTTGAGGTCACAAGAAAAGCTCCTCATTTCAAAAGTTGGCCACTCACCTTAAAAACTCTTCCCTCTGTGTGTGTGTGTGTGTGTGTGTGTGTGTGTGTGTGTGTTTTGAGTTTTTTTGTGTTTGTTTTTTAAATGCAAAAACACAGCTAGCCTGTGACCCATACCAGAGCTGTTAAGACAGAAGAATTAATTATAGACTTGGCCCCAAGTGCTAGCAAATGTTTTCTGAGAATGGAGTTGGTGTTATTTTTAAGAGCAGGGAGAACTCACGCTTGCAATGTACAGATGTGGCAAAACTGGAGTGAGTCCAGAGACGTGACAAAGATGATTAAAGGGCTAAAGAATGGTTTCTGAGGGAAGGCTAAAGGGATTCTTTTTGCCTTTATCCTAAGAAATGAGAAAATAATGATTATTAACTTCAAAGCCAGTTTGCTCTTCATGTCTGCAACAAACCCAATGAATGGAAATGGGCTTGAATTAAAAGCAGGAGAGAATTTGGTCAGGGAAAAGGAAGAATATCTTGCCCATCAGAGGGAGAAATATGGCAATCTGAGGTCACAGAGTCCATGTTTAAAAGAGGAATTTTTTTTTTAATCTAAATTTGATGGATTTTTTGAAAAATAGTTTTTTCCTTGGTAGTCTGGACTTCAAGGAGCAAACCCTGGAAAGTTGTAAACATTTCATTTTTCCACTCGGCTCCATTCTTCAAGCCCCCACAGCCGAGACTTAGGAATGTTCCCCGAAAGGAAAGTCATGGCAAGATCTCAGTTCTCAGTGGTCAATATTTTTCTTGGCTTTTACAGTTTTCAGCACTTTGCAAAGGCATATGGGGAAAAGGAAATGGGGGATTATAGCTAGTCGGTGAGGCTTAAAGCAAGGAGAAATAGGCACAGATCTGGAAGAGAGCGTATGTCATTGATCTCGTCCGCAAGCTAATTGAGAACATTCCCAGGCTTCACAGGGCAATACTATTTGTAGAGTCTCAGGATTTAAGAAGCACTCGATAGTTCGACACAAGGCAGTGTGCTTGCTGGATACATGAGCAATAATTCAATCTGCCGTCGGAGCCTGAGCCCCTCATGCAGGAAAACTAAGGTGGCTTTGCTTCTGTTGAGAAGCACCTTCACGCCTACTATGAAAAAATAACAACAGTGATAATAAAGAAAAAAATCTGGGGCTTGGTGCAAAATACCCTCCTGCCAATGGAATCCTTTGTGTGCTTACCCAGCCCAAATATTTTTTCACAATACTATTTTTTTTTTTTTTTTTAGCAACTAGTCCTTGCCTGCGGCCCAAATGAGACTCCAGCTACAGTGTAAAAAGAGCAAAAGCCTCTCTTGGTGACCTTCATGCTGGCTAAAGACTCAGCCAAAACTTGTCACCATATGGAGTTTCCATTTCCCTATGAGAAACCACAGGGGTACGTGCGTGGGTGACAGGAATGGTGCTGTTCGGTTGTTAAATGTTATTCACGTGCAAGACATCATTGTTATTGCTTCCTGTAATTATTCCACCTAATAACAAAAGGAAAATAACTGATTTTGACACCCAAGTTTTGCTGTAAATAGGCAGAATGTTGTCATGAATATGCAAAATATTATGATCATTGCCATACCTAACTAATTGCATCGGAAACATGCTGGCCATAAAATAATTAATTAGCAGTGCAGAAAGGCATCATGATACTAGCTATAAATACTAAACATAACTAATTATTTCCATCATAAAATGGTCCTGCCAAGTAATTTATAACAAAACCCCGCATAGAAGGCAAAGCCAGGGGTTTTCCTTCAGCTTGGCATGCAAGGGCTGTGTCACCCAAGGCTTTCTACTCGGTGATATTGTTGGGATGAGTGGATACCAATTTGAACATAAACTAAAATAAAACTAATCTAGGATTTTCAATGTTCTTTGAGCTGTTGGGTGATTGTTGTGGAAAATTCAGGCAGATCCTTTTGTTGTTGACATCAAAAGTGGTAGGTCACTCTGGACCCGCAGAGTACATTCTGAGCTCCAGCAAAAATTGATTTCCTTTTTTAAAAAGCAGCTGGCATTACAATGAATAGCCTTCTTTCGATTTTTCTTCTCCAGTGAAGCATTCAGTGAATGCAGCAGGCATAATAGGCTGAAGTAAACAGTGTCAGGTTCTGTTATATCAGGAGCTCTTTTAAACCAAGCAGACAAGCTATCATCAGTGCCTGAAACCCTGCAAATCATGGCAGAGTCGGAAAATGAGTTTGTTTCCTGACCAGTGTGTTGATGACATTTTGAAGAATGGAAGGAGGCGCTTTGCTAATCACTCTGGCTGCTGCATGCTCCATTATGATGCCATCTCGTTAATGAGCAAAAATAATGTGCCGGGATGAGGCGGTAATAGAATTAGAGCCTCCACGAGCTGGACTCAAGACTGTCTTGCACATTCTCTGGTTTTGCATGAAACATGTGAGAAAACCTTGGGATTCATCTCCTAGAATCGTTTATCTTCATCCTCTGACCTCGTTTTTTCTTTCTTTCTTTCTTTTTTTTTTTTTGGTAGTTTGAAAATAGGAAATTGGCCTACATCAAGACAAAGCATCTTGCCCTAGTTTTTAGTCCTTAGGGTGGAAGACCTTAGGACCAACTCAAAGACAGCAAGTCTGGGTTGTGGCTTTTTCAATTCTGCCTTTGTTCCCCCACTCTCCATCCCCACTTCCTAAATGACTGTGAAGGAAATGATTGTAAGAATTTGGGTGATGGAAATGTTACCATACATTCATTGGTGTCATAGTAGAATCAAGCTTGCAAGGAGCTGACTGCCTCCCAAAACCCTAAGGAGATCAGCATTAATTTCACTCTAAGAAATATATCTCTTTTTAGTGCCTAGCCCTCTTACCTGCATAGCTATGATGGTGACACTAGGGCCCATTTAATTCTCCTTCAAATAATCCCAGGGACAGGGGAAGCCTTAAGTACCTTCATAGAGCCCCTAGAAATGCAAAGCAAGTGCCATTCACATTAGTGATGACGCTTTCTCCTGAAAGTCTCTCTAAAGCAAATTCTGCAGCCCACTGCTCTCAGGATGAGAGGCAGCCAGGGAATGAGACGGACTCCCAAGACACCCCATGGGTAAATGCTAAAGGGTGAAGCAGGGAAAATAAATACTTGTCACATGGTGCCAGGGACCCCTTCCTTCTCATCCCTCACTAGAATAAAAAAGCTTCCTCAACAGGAGGGTGTTTCTAAGCAATCGCACCTCTAAATAGAATGTAATTTACGGAGGAAATTAACTTCACAGCTAAAGATTGTGTTGTCACGATAATTTAGAAGAGTGGGAAGGATGTTTTCTGAGCAATCTCTAATCTTTTCTTCTTCTTTCTTTTTTGTTATCACTTAATGGTATTCATTAAAACCGATAACAGAAATTATTTCTCTTTAAATTTCCTACTGAGTCTCGATTTAGTTGAGTTAGACTTTTCTCGAAACAATACATTAGTGTCATGCCCAATTGACTTCTGTTGTAAAAGAATAAATTTCCCATGAGACTTTGTTGCCAGCATCTGGAAATGGTTAAACATATGCACTCTCTCAGTCCACAGTTTGAAAAACAAGATGAGTTCCCCCAAACCCCAATATCAGTGGACCATCACCACTCTGTCCTCTGTTGCTAAGGTCAATAGAGAGTCCTTCCTTCAGTACAAAGCAATAAGTGCCTTTGGAGATAGCACAGGCTTAGAACACAGTGAAGGTTTACCTTCTGTCATTAGCCTCCGGGTCACTGCTCTTCCATGCATGTGTCCTCTGTCCCTGAAGGGCAACATAACACTTTCCCAGAGAGGACCTTGAGATAACCAAACCAAAGATTCAAAAACTACTAACAAAAATCATAGCAAACGTTGGTTTCATTCAAAATTGTGTTTTATCTTCCAGCAATTACTGGAGAAAACAAACCTCCCTCCTCTTTTCTTAGAATCCTAAGCATAATTTTTAGGTTTTTTTGGGTTCATTAACCCAACCGAACATGTGAGATGGTCCCCACCATTTACTCAAGCTGAGAGGTTGTACTCAATACAAAAGGGGCACAAACAGTGAAAAGAGGATAATAAATGCTACTATTGATCTTGAACACATCTTTGCCAATGTGGCTAAATGCATGAGATTGGATCACTGGGTTGCAGTCTGTGACACTCAAGACTGTAATCCAACAGAGAATTCTGGCCAAAATGAAAGCATCTAGGTACATTGCACAGAGCGTGTCTGAGCGTGTCACAGAGCGTGTCTGATCCTACAATGTGCTACTCATCCCAAGTGCTTAATATCTACATTACCTCATTTAATCTTCATAACTTATAAGGGTATTGTTACTGGAATTTCTCTGCTTATAATCCCTATTTTATAGATAAAATTAAGACTTGAAGAGGTTAAAGTCACCCAGCTAGTGAGTGGGAGGATCTTGATCTAAGTCCTGGCCTTATGGTGTCTTGAAATCAAAATACTTGAAGATGCCTTACCCACTGGATTTGGCCACTGGCATTAGATTTGGAAAAGACACTGTCATGACTTTTCAACAGATGTCATTACAATAAGCTCAACCCTCAGAGATGTAAATGAATAAGAAAAAAAGTTACCTTATCCTCTCTAAGAGCAAAAGAAACTGGGAAAGGAACCAATATTTACTGAGTCCGTATTGTACATAGACACATAGACAATAACCCTTCAAGGGCGGTGTTTTTACTGCATTTTATAGGTGAGGAAGGGAATGCTCAGAGAGGATGACGATTGTTAATTTCATACCATTCAGTTGCAGTAAAGCTGCCAGACTCAAATTGAAATCTGGTTTGTCCCAAATCTCATCTATGAGCTGGATTAGGATGAAAACTTCAAATGTAAGAGGTTTGATTACACAAATGAATGAGCAGCATTGTCCTACAGTCCTAACATTGTTGAATTTAGACATGTTACTATTTAAGCCTTCGAATCTAAAATCTTCCAAAGAAAAAAGAAAGAAGTAACCTGAAAAATTATTCTCAATTTCTCATGGGAGAAAGCAGAATAAATATGTTGGTTTTCCCCATGGTTGTTTGAGGTTTTGAGTCAACCATGACCTCTCTGCTGGAGGATAAGGAACTTAAAGTGAAAATAAACAAACAAATAAAATAAATACAGTGATAAGACTTGGCAATGAACTATGGTTTAACACTTTTTGTTGTGAAATTTCCTAGTGGTCAAGGTCAGTGTGTCCCCTAAAATCTCCCTGCCTTTTCAGCAAGTTTAGCAAATCTATAAGGGTTGGTAGCCCCTCACTGTAGAGGAGGGTTTTTTTTTCCCTTTGTTATTAGAACATTTCCCTAGAAGAAAGTCAGTGTCAGATGCAGAAATGATATAATGTGCAGCTTTGCAGAAACAAAAGGTGTGTTGTGGAATACATATTAAGCAAACACCACAGTAAGCCAACAAACAATGCATGAGTACATGAGATGAATAAATAGCGAGTAACATTTTGCATTTATAAGTTCCTTTTTATTGAAGCAGTAAATAGTCACATGACCTTGAATACAGCCCTTAGGATTGCAGTAGAGCCAGCTTTGACAGCAGTTCAAAATTACTGCAGTTCTACAGAGACGAAAAAGTGCTAAAATTGATCAATGCCCCAGGTAAAGTTGATGAAAGTTTTACATAAAAGGAAATAACTATTTCACTCTAAATATCATATGTAAACATTCAAGCCAACTGTCCAAACCAGTTATGTTATCAAAATGAAGCATCAATTTAGTCATGAATTATATGCCTTTATCTTGTAATTAGTCACAAGATGTAACATTAAGTATTATTCCCCACATAAAGCTGATGGTCACTGAGAAAACTATAAAATGCTACCAAACTCCAAAATCTAGAATGCCTAAGCATCAGGGAATACAATTTTGATAAACACATTTGTTGTGTTGTTATTAGCAAAAGGTCTCGAATGCCCTAGTTCCAAGGATAGGGTGAGTCTGAATGTAGTTACTTTCAGATTGAAAAGAGCACAACATTTTAAATACAATATGCTGTTGTGGTCTTAAGGATATTTGTCATAGTGCCCACATATCTAGAAGTTGATTTCTTGAACTAATGAGACATAAAAGTCTTCCAGCGTTAGCAATTTTCCATCTTGTTCAAATAAATTGTATTAGCATATCTGCCCTCTAAAATGGCATAAAAACTGTTATTGTGGCTGTACATTCTGTCTCAGATTAGCAATGTCTTCACACTTTGAAAATAAACTCCCAGGGAGTAACACCAATATGATGGCAGACTAAGACTATGCAATGCTTGTTTCCTCCACAGAAACAAGGAAGAAATAGCTATATGCCAATGAAAATAGCTTAGGGAGAGCTTCAGAGTATAGCAAAAAAGTAGCAGAAACCCTATGGTGCACAGAAACCAAGAATGGCTGCCTGGAAAAAGGTAGGAAACACCTTGCCTATGCCACCCCAATGTCCAAGCACAATCAGAGTAGAACCTGGGGGAACTCCCCCTGAGGGCAAAAGGTGAGCTGGAGGACCCCAGGTGTCCTAACCACTGAGATCCCTGCAATCTTTGCTGCTAGAGATCCCCACAAGTCTTCACCAGCATTAAGCTCAACCTAGTGAGTTTACTCACTAGTCAAGACCAAGTGGGATTTAACATAACCTAATCAATCAACTTTAACCCTTGAAAGAAAAAAAATCAATCAACTTTAACCCAATGAAAGAAAAAAAAATCACATAATCATCTTGATAGATGCAGAAAAAGCATTTGACAAAGTTCAGAGTCCTTTCTTGATTAAAAACTCTCAACAGTTTAGTTATAGAAGGAAATTTCCTCAGCATAGTAAAGGCCGTTTATGAAAAGCTCACAGATAACATCATCATCAATGGGAAAAACAATGTTTTTCTTCTAAGACCTGGTACAAAGTAAGTATGCTCACTCTCACCTTTATCTATTCAACATGCTACTAGAAGCACTAACAAGAGCAATTACACAAGAAAAGGGGGGAAAGGCATTCAAATCAGAAAGAAGTAAATTATTCCTATTTGCAGATTAATTACATGATTCCATATGTAGAAAACTAAATACTAGACACATACATGCGTGCACACACAAACACACACACACCCGTTACAACTAATAAATGAATTCAATAAAGTTGTGGAATACGGAATCAATACATAAAAATCAATTGCATTTCTTTACAACAATACCATATCTGAAAAAAAAAGAAACAAAGAAAATAATCTTATTTAAGCATCAAAAAGAATAAAATATGGAGAAATAAATTTAACCAAGTAAGTGAAAGGTTTGCATACTAAAACTGTAATACATTAATAAAAGAAATTAAAGAAAATATAAATAAGTGGGAAAATATCCCATATTGGATTAGAAGAATATTGTTAAAATACCCATACTACAAAATAAAATAAAATAAATGAAATATCCATACTACCCAAATCAATATATACATTCAATGTAATCCATGTCAAAATTTCAATAGCATTGTCCACAGAAATAGGAAAGACAATTCCAAATTCATCTGGAGGCATGAATAAATCATGAATAGTCACATCAATTTTGAGAAAGAAAAACAAAGTTGGAGGCAATACACTTCCTGATTTCACATTATATTACTAAGCAATAGTAATTGAAACAGTATTGTACTAGCATAAAAACAGACTCATGAGCAAATGGAATAGAACTGAGATCCCAAAAATAAAGCCAGGATTATACAGTCAACTGATTTTCAACAAGGACACCAAGAAGACACAACAGGGAAAAGGCAATCTCTTTAATAAGTTCTATTGGGAAAACTGGATATCCACATTCAAGGCTAACAAACAAACCAAATAGCCCATTTTTAAATGAGCAAAGGATCTGAATATATCTTTCCCAAAAGGAAGATTAAAAAAACAGCCAAATAGGTATATGAAAAGATGTTTGACAGCACTAATCATCAGGGGAATGCAAATGAAAACCACAATCAGATATCATTTCTCCCTGTTGAGATGGCTAGTATTAAAAAGATGAGTGATAACAAGTGTTGGAGAGGCTGTGGAGAGAAGAAATACCTCATATGCTGCTCATGGGGATATAAATTCATACGGTCATTATGGAAAATGGAAAAGAGGTTCCTCAAAAAGGTATCACAAGACTCTGCAATCCTTGTCCCCAGGGACAAGGGAGTATATACGCAAATGAAATGAAATCAGTACGTCGAAGAGATATTTGCACTCACATATTCACATGGAAACACTGCAAGTGTCTGTCAGTGGGTGAATGGATAAAGAAATGCAGCATGTGTACACCATGAAATTTCATTCAGCCTTAACAAGGAAGGAAATCCTGCTATTTACCACCACATGCATAAAAGTGGAGGACGTTATGCTAAGTGAAATAAGCCAGACACAGAAAGACAAATACTGCATGATCTCACTTGCATGTAGAATCTTTTTAAGACATTGAACACATAGAAAAAAGAGAGTAAAATGGTGTTTACCAAAGACCACAGGGGGAACGCTGTTGGGGAGAGGTGTGAAGGCACCAGTACAAGTAGGTCAGAGGATGCAAAGTTACAGTTATGTAAGATGAATGAGCCCAAGTATCTAGAATACAGCATGAGGACTATGGTTAATAATACTGCTTTGTTTACTGGAAATTTAGGTACTCTGACCACAGAAAGTGTGAGGCTAACAATGTGAGATAGTAGGTATAATAATGCTTGACTCTAGTAAGCATTTCACTATGTATATCCAAACATGTCACACACCTTAAATTGATACAAGTAAGTAAAGGCACATAGAACAAAAAAGGAAAACTACATTTTCTTTCCTATGCAACCTGCTTTTGAAAATCCATTTGCCCTAACAGAAGACAATTCAGGGAGAAAATATTATTTGCAGACTTGCATTAGCTCATATTCAGAGAACTGAATGGAACCAATTTCTAGGCCAGAGCTCCTTCTTCTTATAGAAAACTCAATTTTACTTTAATTTTTAAAGAGTGGTCCTACTGGGCAGTAGGCTTTTGAATCACCATTGTGTGTGTGAATTTCATGCCTTGGAGTTGTACGTTAGACAGTCTTCTGGCTGATTTGTTTATTTGCAGCACAGTACTGCCAAAACAGCAGTAACAGCATCCCCACTGGGGGCTCCAAGTGCTTGTTCTCCTGAGCAGGACCCCTGTAGAGAAAGAAGAGAGTAAACCCCTTGGGCATTGTCCTAATTCCGTGAATTCAACAGCCCATTTGGAATGCAAAGCTATGAATTCCAATCCCTGGATGCCCACTCAAAAGCTTTTGAAATGCAACTTTGTTTGTCTGGATTGGGGCTTCCCTGCCTTTTATGATGGAGGTGATGGATAATGCTGACCTACTGAAATTAATTAGTATAATTCACTCGAAGGCTTATTGCTAACATCATTATAATTCATCCCCATAGGAGTCATTTGATTATTGCCTTTCTTGCCAATAAAAATTAAAATAGCTAGTTACTAGTTGCAGATCATTAACCCATTTTGGTCTTTGCCATCATATAGGAATGCACTGTGGAGGGCATCAGGACCCCGTGACCCGTCCACTCTTTCTGCATAGAAATGAACTCTATCATATCCATGAGCCCAATACCAAGAATATACACTTCTCCAGAGGAAAGGCTTAGCCAGGGTTCCTTCAACTTCTTAAAGCTGTACAATATTCCTGAGTTATTTCCTTTTACTATTTCTCTGAGTATCTTAGAGAAATAGACAAGATGGGGCAGGAAGATGAGTTAACTGCCAAATCTGAAATACTCCCAATGCCACTGCAGGTGGGTTATAGGGAGCACAGCATGCTGAGCAATAGTTTATAAACAAACAATTAGATAATTAATTAATTAACATAACTTCTAACCATCCCACTCTCCAGTGGAAACAGCTTCTGATCCACCCTTGAGCTCATTCTTTATACCAACCATATCTCACATTCTGTTGCCCATGTCTTGCAACTTTTCTAAAGTGTGTCATAATCACAATTTATAAAACTATGTTTTTATAGGCTCATTATTATTTGTACACATTTGAAAAATTTTTGTGCCTACTGTAAATGAAAAGTCAGAAGTGATTTTTACCAGGTTAAACTGGATTTATCGATTTCATACACACATAAATGGTGAAAGAGAGAAGCTGAATTAAAGTAGTTTTGTAAGTTGGAAAATCATAAACCATTAATAAGTGGCTGCTATTTATTTTTCTTAACTCTAAAAGACCCTGTTAGGCCATTTGGTATCCACATTATTTTCTTCAGCTCAGTATTTTTGGAGAACTAGTCTAGATATATAATCTATCTTCACAATAAGTTTTACCAAACTCCCTCTACTTTGCTGTCCTCTAAAAGGGCTCTCTAACTGTATATACCTGTGCTCTGAAGCATATATGTCACAGCTGGACTTTCATGAAGAAATTTTTGCCTGTAAAGTTAATTGCCCTGGCCTTTCTGCTAAAAGACATTTAGTATAGTCACCCTGAGAGTGACTCCACTTTGTGTGCAATCATCAGGTGTCAACAGCATTAAATTCCAATGAAATGATACAAGATGAGTTGGGGAAAAAAATGACATTAAAGCCTGTGTCTGGGAAAAGCAATCTAAACTATTCTGGACTTCCATAAATATTTATATGTTTATTACTCCCAGAATCTAATAACTATAGACTCAAAGAGAATTATTTTACAAAAAAAAAGTCAAAGACTGTCCTAGCAGAAACTGTAATAGATTGGGATTTATATAAGGTCTACTAAAATAGCTGTTAGTTCCCAACATTAAAAAAAAAAAAATGGTGAGCATGATATTGGGCTCACATTGGCCCAAAGTCATTATGTGCTAGGTCTAAAATACTTTTAAAAGCAGGTGTGTGTGTGTTTGTGTGTTGCAAAAAGACTGGCCTTGGCACCTGGAAACTAGAGTTCCAGTCTTGACTCTACCACTGAGCAGGTCTATGACTACGTATGTCTCATCTGACTGATAATTAGTTTTTACAAATAAAAAACTGGTGAATAACAGCCTGAGTTATAGCTGGTGAGTGGGATAATTTACATATTATAGTACTCTTTCATTTTTTTAGAATAAATTGCAAGTGTACCCTAAAGCTTTGGCATAACAGAACGGGTGCCATGTTGCTGGTTTTGCTATGGGCAAGAAGGTACATTTTTACTCTCTATACATGGAAAACATTCTACTCAAAACTCATATCTGAATCCTACAGCTGTTGATAATGACTGTCCACTCTATTTGGCCATTTGCTTCTTGTATGTTCAGTACTTTTTGTCATTTCTTTCAGGTGAGGCAGAAGCAGTAGTGGAAAAAAACACAGGCTGTAGGCTTAGGAAGACCTGGGATCAAATCCCAACTCGGTATCCTTGGGCAAGAAATCATTTCCTTAACCATTCATCATTTTTTTCACCTGTCAAATAAGGATAACATTAGTATTTATTTCATAGAGTTAGTTATGAGGAATTATTTAAATTATATACTTAACACACATTTGTATAACTCATCTGTATAGCGCTCAACAAAAGTAGCTACCATTAATAAAATAAAGCAAAAATTATGAGAAGATTTACTAACTAAAGAATAAATCAATTGTTACATTTGTTTAACACATGGAAAGAACTTCTCTTTTGAGCATGGGATGAATTTCACTTTCCAGGGTCAAACTGAGGCTTTTTGAAGTGATAGTTTAAAGTGTCTATGAATATATTAAAATGATAACTTGTAGAAAACTGATCTTTTACTTTGAATAAGCAAAGCTATTTTGAGGTAACCTAACTAAATACCAGGAGAAATATGTTTGTTTCCTCCTCACCTGGTTTATTTTACTAGGAAAATGGTTAACTGCACTACAGACTCAGTGTACTAAGAGCTCAAATTTCATAGAAACCTACTTTGTAGTTCTAGGGGCAAAGGGAAAACCACCTCTTTGCCCTTGCAAGGTTCACTGAAAACTCAACTCCCTAGAAGTCTGATTAATAAGAGAAAAGGCATAAAAATCTACCACTACCATGAACGTGAGGATATTCATAGAGTGATTGCCCCATGGGATACATATGCTTATATACCCTACTTCCGAAGGAAAGGGAGATGAGGAAGTATGCATGGTCTTGGGGGGTAGTAAATGATTTTTAGAGTAATCAAATGGGCTCGAAGCACAGACAATAGCCTGGGACAAAGTCTGCTGGGCCCGAAGAAAAGACCATGGTTTGTAACAAGAGTCAGTTCAGGTTTGCTGACAGACTTTAGTCTTCCTTCCTGTGACATGGGTTCAGATAATGAAAACTCAGGCAAGGGCCCAGAGATAATTGTTTTTATCTTTGGTGAGTGCAGACTTTAGGCAGACAAGGGGACTTCAGAGAACAGCTTCATCCTGTGCTTTGGGAGAGAGACAGAGTGGTTTGGGAGGGGGTCCAGGAGGACCATTGTTCTACTTGGTGGATCTGTCCCATCATTATGAAGATAGAGGAAAACTCCATTCTAGTATCTGTTCATCTCTAAGGCCTTTCATTTAAAATATTCAGCATACCAAGGATCCATGTTTTGTGGGAGAAATGTCCCATGCCCCTTCTTTGTGTTGCTTGCATTTCAGACGATGGGGATATGAAATCTCAGTGTGCCTATAATCCACTTTTTATCTCTTTCAGAGGAAAATGGAAACCAATTAAAATCTCACATAAAATACAAGCTGAGATAACAAGGGTGAGAAAATTGTTGGATGGTTAGTCTGTATGACATCAACGGTTAAGATTGTGGGACTTGCTGTCCAACCATCCTACCTGAGTGACCTTGGAATTTTCTGGACTTCAGTTTTCCCTCATCTGTGAAATGGGGAAAAAAGAATATGTACTTCATAGCTCTGCTATGGAGATTAAATGAGACAATACAGGAATTTGCCTAGAGCTCAGCCTGAAGTTTCTTGAATCGTGGCAATCACAGTTGTGCTCAGATTGGACGCCTTTGTTAAAAAGACTGGCTTTCTGGGAGTCAGTCACCAGAGCGTCCCTGAGGGGCCTCAGGACTCTAATTGTGTTCATTATCCATTGCCGCATGACAGATTGCTTCAAAATTTAATGGCTTAAAATAATAATCATTTATTATCTCTGTGGGTCATGAACTCGGAAATAATTTAGTCGGGTAGTTCTAGCTTCAGATTTTTCACAAGGTTGCAGTTCACGTGTCAGCCAGGGCTGCAGTCATCTGAAACCCAGACTGGAGCTGGAGGAGCTGCTTCCAAGGCGACTTACACAGCTGACAAGTTGGTGCTGGGGGTTGGCAGGAGGCCTTGGTTCTTTGGCACATAAACATCTCCACAGGCTTCTTTTGTGTCAGCTTCCCTTAGAGAAATTGATCCAAGACAAAGCAAGCAAAAGTGGCCACATTTTGGGAGCCTTGGTCTCCTAAGTCACACATACAACCATCGTTTCCACCATATTTTGTTGGTTGCATAGAATAACCCTGGTTCTAGATGATGGGGTCATGGGAGGGCTGCTGAAGAGCCTTGGGACCCATACTGTTTTCTCAATAGTGCATCAGGTAAGCACTTAGCTTGTGTTTAGAGGACATGTCATATGAAAAACACATGTATTTAAAAATACTAAGATCCCCCTTTAAAGTGATAAGATGCTAACACTGCAGGAGACCATAGGTCACTGAGTTTTCATCACTCCTATCTCTGGCTCCTATGGGCATTGTCACACACGAGCTGGAATGGCAGGTGAAATGGTTCACATGATCATCCATGTTTTCCTCTCTCTGTCCATTCATACCCCTCCTCATGCCCAGCTGTTTAAATCTCTATGTGATGCTGAGGGTCAGAAAGAATAGAAGTGAGGGCCTCGGCTGGGATGAAGCCTCCTCTCCTTTCACCGGGCTGCGATGTTCTGTCAGTTCTCTGGTTCATGGTCTCATCATGATTTGAGGACTGGAAATTTACTTGGAATCTTTATATCAGGAACCAGTAACTTTCTGCTCTGCTCTAACCTATCACAAAAGCTACAACAGATGATTCCCACAAGTTTTCTCAAATTTACATGTGCAATTGATCCAGTGACATGGGGAAACATTTCTTTAAAAAATTTTTCACTGATGGGGATTGTGTGGGACAATGTCTTCCTTCTTGATTTTTTTCCAAGTACCAAATCAGAAAATGTGGTTTTCTGCAGCCCAACCTGGTTTTAATATAAACTACATTTTTCTTAGGGGTCATTTGACTTCTTACATAGTTGGTCATTGTCAATGAAAAGCATGAGCCAAAACGAAGTCACATCAGCAGTGTGGCAGGCAGGGACACAGCCAGTGGTGACAGCTGCGACACTGCTCAAGAGCCTCTGTGAAGCCCTCAGGAAGCCTCCTGCCCAGGAGTAACTGGCTGTCTGAGCAACAATGGGTCAGTTTCCAAATGTCTTAATCCTTTAAACACTGTCAGTCCCGTAGGCAAAAGCTCACATGTCCTCCAGCTTGGTAATATAACAGACACTTAAGAAAACACCTATTATCAAGGTTCTAGCTCTGCTCAGAGGTGATATCACAGCCATGAACCTCTTATTGAATGAACAAAGCCCAGGGCTTGCCTTCTTATTCCCCAGATTTCCATAAGAAAGAAGGTCTTTTCTAGGGAAAATTAAACAATCACCAGGAGTATCTCCCCCTGAATTTATATGTAGCAGATGATATTCATTAAGTTCATCCTTTTAGCCCTTCCACAATGGGATAGTGAAGGCTGTGACTCTACTTGCACAACAATGATTGTTGACAATGCAGCAAAATTTGTTCTATACAATCTGTATTGTACAGTGAACTGTTTCTTAGAATGTGGTTTGACCCTCTTTGCAGCCATGTAGGTATGTTATACAGCCAAGCATCTAATTTGTGCATAAATAAGGTAACATGTAAAGAGGACTAAAAATATTATATTTTTCCAAGAAATATAGGCTTCATGTGGGTTTACTAATGTCACCCAATAATATGCTCATTCAACCAGGCAAATCATTTATGTTTCTTTAATATAATTCTTTCCAAAACCTTTTAGGTTAATATCTACAACAAGTTAGTGTCACTTTCCCTCCATGTGCTGCTATTTCTCGTAATTAAGAAGAATTAGAACATTTATTCATGACTTCTTCTGTTTAACCTGCAGGGTTCTAAAACATGAGTTTTAGATTAGTTTAAAATGATGTAAAATCCTGACATTGAATTATTTTTCTCTTTAAAGAGTATTTTTTAATTCCATGAAACTTGCTATGTTAAGATGTATATGACAATTACCTGTTTGCATATGTTTTGATCATTGGAGGTAGCCCCAATGTGGGATAGGTATGTTTCATTAGAGGCTCTTTGCTAAACCCCAGTCCCTTTCTCAGCCTTGACAAATGTCCAAACAATTATTTCTTCTTCCTCCTTTCCACCACTAATTATCACACAAATAATATTTATCACATAAATAATATTTTTTGACCAATAACTAAGCCCAAGGAACCTGGTGGAGGTAGCCCAAAACTTTTTAGCACTGAAATGAGTTCAGCGTTATTTTGAGCACTTTAAATCTATCAGCTTATCAAATCCTTTCAACAACTCTATACATAGGTACAGTTACCTCAATAGCTCCATTTTCCTAAAGAGGCACTTGAGGCCCAGAGAGGTTAAGTAATTTGCCACCAAGGTCCTATGGCTAGAATGAGATGAAGTCAATGGGCAAATCTAGGTAGTGTAACACCCTAACCTGACCTCTTAACCACTTTTCCATGCTAACTTTCTTCAACCTACGTGGATACAAATATCTACCAATGAAATAAGTATTCTAAGTGCTGCATTTTAAAATGACTTAGGAATATCCATCAACAGTACAATGAATAAACAAATATTTTTGTTTACTCAATTACTATGCAGTAGAATATACAGCAATAAATAAGAACTACTGAGACACACAACACCATAGATGTTTCTCACAGACATGATATTGAGTAAAAGAAATTAGACATGAAATAATAGATACTTTTTATGGTTACATTTACATCAAGGATTCTCAACCTCAGCTCTGTTGACGTCTAGAACCAGATAATTCTTTGATGTGAGGCATTGTAGGATGTAGTGACATGCCTGGTGTCCACCTACCAGAAGCTAACAGTCCCCCCAACCCACTGCACATTGTGAGAAACAAAAATGTTTCCAGACATTCTAAGTCCCCTGGGGGGATAATAGCACCTTCAGGTCAGAATCAATGATTTATATAAACCAAAGACAGGCAAAGCTAGTCTATGGTGTTAGAGGCTAAAATAGTGCTGAGAACTCTTCTAGGAATGTTCTAGAACTTGATTTGAGTGATTTTTTTTTCTAAAATGTATCAAACTGTACAACTAAGATATGTAAGTTTTATTGTATTTAAATCATAGAACACTTTTAAATTATTTTAATTTTTTTTTGTTTTGTTTTTAGAGACAGTCTCACTTTGTCACCCTCAGTAGAGTGCCATGGCATCACAGCTCACAGAAACATCCAGCTCTTGGGCTTAGGCCTCAGCCTCCTGAGTAGCTGGACTACAGGTGCCATAACACCCAGCTATTTTTTTGTTGCAGTTTGGCCAGGGCCGGGTTCGAACCCGCCACCCTCAGTATATGGGGCTGGCGCCCTACTCACTGAGCCACAAGTGCCACCCTAAAATTATTTTAATTTTTTAAAAAATATTTTAAGAGTTATTGGCTTAGAGTGACTACTTAAGAATTCAGAATAACAGACAATTCACATGGAAGATGAAGGATCCATGAAGGCTTCCAGGAGGGCAGGGTCCTGAATGGGAAGAATTTTAAGAGCAGAGTCAGTAGAAGAGGACAAGGAACTCCAGACACAGGAAAGATCAAGAGCAAAAGGTAGAGATGCAAAGTCATTCTTTAGCAAGAGTATTTCATCAGGCACTACTTTTCTATGAATATAACCAAGGGAAATTCAAAATGCATCCTGGCATAATATGCTCCTAGGTGGTGGGATCTAGGTCAGTGCTTTGTTCACAAGAGGATGTAATAATCACCATTTGGTAATGGTGAAAATTAAACCTTTGAAATTAAATGGAATAAAAAGCCATTGGGCCTTTTAGCTCATTACCTCACTGTTGCAGAATTCCCCACTGTCATCTATTCTTGCTATTTGTCCAGCCTCACTGTATCCCAGGTGGTTGGTACTTCTGTTACATTTTTCAATTGGCTAGTCAAAATAGGAATAAAACTCTCCTGGGAAGTCCCCTACTGCTTGTTTTTCTTTTCTTTTTTTTTTTCTTTTTTCAGCCATCATTTTCTTTCAGGCTACTAATTACTGTTAGTTGCATTATTCTTCATGATCCTTAATTGAGCACTAACAAAGGCACAACACTGTAAAGAAACTCTTAGAATGAGAGAGTCATTTTATTGAAGCCAGAGAATTTAGAGCTAACTTAAGGGAAAAAATACTGAGAAATAGAAATTCTACTAAGGAGAAGGTGGCCACTATAATAACTCTGTGGAATGTAGATCTTCCCTATGTGGGTAAGGGATAGTCACTACATGTCATTGAGTTCTGAGTTTACAAAGGCTATGAGGGAGACCACTCATACTAATGGAGTCTGCTCTTCATCATTACATAGGCATACCTAGGAGATATTGTGGGTTTGGTTCCAGACTATAGCAATAAAGTGAGTATCACAAGAAAGCCAGACACACAAATATTTTTAGTTGCCCAGTATATATAAAGGTCATGTTTTTACTCTATACTACAGTATCTTGAGTGTGCGATAGCATTATGTCTAAAATAAAAATATATATATACCTTAGTTTGAAAATACTTTATTGCTAAAAAATGCTCATGATCAGAGGAAGGGGACAGAGCAAGATGGTCAAGCAGGACTCCAGCGATTGTTCCTCCTCAAGAATATCAAATTCAACAACTATCCACATGAGAAATCACCTTCAGAAGAACTAAAAATCAGGTGAGTAATGGGAGCACCTGCTTCAGGAGAGAAGGAATGAAGAGGGCAGAAAAACTGTCTTGCAGTGCCTATGCCTCTCTTCCCTATCCCTTAGCAGTGCAGTGCTAGGGAAGCAGGTGGAAAGACAATCTGTATGCCCAGGAGAGGAAGAATGAAGTGATTGTGGAACATTGAATGGGAATCCAGGGCCAATTCGTCATAGGAGAACATAGTACAGGGCAGAATTCTGCCAACACCCACAGAGGGAACATTTAGAACAGCCAGAGGGAAATCTTCCACCACAGGGGTTGAAACCTGAGTTCCAGCTAGCCCCACCACCAGCTGATGAAAAGCAGTCTGGTGCTCAGAATAAATTTATAAGTAGGCAAGCCACAAAGACTGAAGTCCATGGGCAAGTCTAGTGGCTGTGCGGGCTCAGAGCCAGTGGACTTGTTGTGCATGTGACCCAGTAAGACACCAGTGACAGCAGCCATGCCACTGCTTGCATCACCCTTCCTTCAAGTTCAGGGAGTACAGCTCCAGGAGAGACTTCTTTTGCTTGGGGAAAGGAAAGGAAATACTTCAGCAGACTTTGCTTAACAACTTTGGTATTAGCTCAGCTGCAGTAAAATAAAGTACCAAGCAGACTCCTGATTCTAGGCCTTAGTTTCTGGATGGTATTTCTAGACCTCCAGTGGGCCAGAAGAAAACACACTGCCCTGGAGGGAAGGATCCAGCCCTGGCAGCATTCATCACCTTCAGACTAAAGACCCCTTGACAGTTGAGCATATCAGAGATAGCCAGACAGCAGTAATCATGGGCTTTAGGTGAAACTGGTCTAGTTTCAAATGTGACCTAGTATGGTCAGTCCTAGCTGAGGAATTGCCCACATGAATCCTACCCCAACTTTAGCAGCCAGGCAGAGAGTGAAGGAAGAGAATGAGAGACTCTGCCTAAGATCCAAATAATTCTCATGTATCTTACCCAAGTTCACGAGGGTGGTACACAAGGAGTCTGCAAGAGTCACAGAATTACTGGGCTTGGGACACCTACCATGCTTATATGGCCACAGTGATGAAAGACTTTGATTACAGCATTCAATTCCTTTTGAATACCTGAAAAACCTTCTCAAGAAATATGGATTCAAACTAACCTAGACTGTGATGATTAGAATAATACCTAACTCTTCAATGCCCAGACATTGTCAAACATCTACAAGCATCAAGAACAACCATGAAAATATGACTACATCAAATGAGCTAAATAAGGCAGTGATGGAGATATGTGACCTTTCAGACAAAGAATTCAAAATAGCTATCCTGAAGGAGCTCAGTGAATGTCAAGACAACCCAGAGAAGAAGTTTAGAAGCTTATCAGAGAAATTTACCGAAGACAATGAAATAATTATGATAAAAAATCAAGTTGAGGCTGGGTATGGTGGCTCACGCCTATATCCTAGTGCTGTGGGAGGCCAAGGTGGGTGGATTGCCCTGAGCTCAGACGTTTGAAACCAGCCTGAGCCACAGTGAGCCAGAGTAAGACCCCCATCTGTACCAAAAAAAGCTGGGCATTGTGGCAGACGCCTGTAGTCCCAGCTACTTGGGAGGCTCTAAGGGCAAGAGAATCACTAATGGAAGAAAAGGAAAATTAAAAGAAAACTTCAAACTAAGATGATTGAAAATCTGTTGAAAGCAGAATTCAAAAAAAAAAATCAAGTTGAAATTCTGGAGCTGAAAATTTTAATGGAAAAACTGAAAAATGCACCAGAGTCTTTCAACAGCAGAATTGATCAAGCAAAAGAATTAGAGTTTGAAAACAGGCAACTTGAAAATACACAATCAGAAAAGAAAAAAAGAATGAGGCATGCCTATAAGATATAAAAAATAGTCTTGAAGAGGCAAATCTAAGAAGTACTGACCTTGAAGAAGAGGTAGAAAGAGATTAGTATAGTAAGATTATTCAAAGAAATAATAGCAGAGAACTTTCCAAATCTAAAGAAAGATATCCATATTCAGGTACAATAAGGTCATAGAACAACTGGCAGATTTAATCCAAATAAGACTACCTCAAACCATTTAATAATCAAGCTCCCAAATGTCATGGATAAAAAAAGATACTAAGAGAAGTAAGAAAAAAATATATAAAGGAGCTTTAATACATCTGACAGAAGATTTCTTGGTGGAAACCTTACAAGCCAGGAGAGAGTGTTATAATATAGTCAAAGTGATGAAAGAAAAAATCTTAACACTAGAATATAAATTCTACAAAAATATCCTTCAAACATGAAGGAGAAATAATGACTCCCAGACAAATAGGAGGGTTTTCATCAACACCACACCTATCTTATAAGAATACTGAAAGAATTCTTCAATCTGAAAGACAGACATTAATGAACAAAATGATATCATCTAAGGTTATACAATTTAATAGTAACAGTAAGTAAATAAATATAAAATGATCTATCGCTATAATCACAGGGCATAAACCACTTAATTTCTAGTAGAAATGCTAAAAGATAAGCCTATCAAAAATAATCAATACAATAAATTTTTAAGAGGCAGATGGTATAAAAAGATGGAAACAAAGTCAAAAGGGGGGGGATGCAGTTTAAGTATACAGGTTTTTTTAATTTTTTTTTTTTTTTTTTTACGGTGAAAAGTTATATATTTAGAATTGGCCAGCCGGACTTGGTTTAGATGATCCCAATTTTGTTGGCAACATCCAAAGAAAGCATCATAATCAGGAGCCAGTCGAACATATGCCTTCTTCTCGCCATCAGGCCTGATCAGGGTGTTGACCTTGGCCACATCAATGTCATAAAGCTTCTTCACAGCCTGTTTGATCTGGTGCTTGTTGGCTTTGACATCCACAATGAACATGAGTGTGTTGTTGTCTTCTATCTTCTTCCTGGCAGACTCAGTGGTCAGGGGGAACTTGATGATGGCATAGTGGTCAAGCTTGTTTCTCCTGGGGGCACTCTTCCGAGGATATTTGGGCTGCCTCTGGAGCCTCAGAGTCTTTGGCCGCCGGAAGGTGGGTGATGCACGGATCTTCTTTTTTTTGTGGCTGTGGATGCCTTTTAGCACAGCCTTCTTGGCCATCAATGCCTTTGCTTTGGCTTCGGCTTTGGGAGGGGCAGGAGCTTCCTTCTTCACTTTTGGCACCATCTTGTGAAAAAAGCTACAGGTTTTTTTTTTAGATTTCTCTTTGCTTCCTTATTTTTGTAAACAGAGTTGTCATATGGTTAAAATTATTGGTTATAAAATGTTTTCTTGTAAGCCTTTGGTAAGTCTGGATCAAAAAACCTGTGACAGATACACACACACAAAAAACAAGAAATTAAAACACACTACCAGAAGAAATCACTTTTAGCAAAGGGATACAGAAGAAAGGAAGAAAGACAGGACCACAAAACAACCAGAAATTCAATAATTTTAACATGGCAGTAGTAAGTTCTTACCTGTTGATAATAACATTGAATGTAAATGGACTAAACCCACCAATCAAAAGATATAGAGTGCCTAAAAAGATAAGGAAATAAGACCTAATTATATGTTGTCTACAAGAAACACACTTCCCCTATAAAAATTCATATAGACTGAAAATAAAGTGATGGAAAAAATTAGTCCATGCAAATGGAAACCAAAAGAAAGGAGGAGTAGCTCTATTTATATCAGGTAAAAATGGATTTTAAGACAAAAACTGTAAAAAGAGACAGAGTAGGCAACTATGAATATATGCCAATAAACTGGAAAACCGAGAAGAACTCGATAATTCCTTGATGCATACAACTTACCAAGATTGAACCAGGAAGAAATCCAAAAGCTGAATAAACTAATAACAAGTAATGAGATAGAAGCATAATAAAAATATTCCTGTGGCTACACCACTGAATGCTACTAAGCATTCAGAGAAGAACTAATACCAATCCTATGCAAACTATTTCAAAGAAATCCATGAGAGAATACTCCCAAACTCATTCTATAAGGCCTGTATCACCCTGATACTAAAATCGGACCAAGACACAACAACAAAAAAAAAAAGACAAAAGCCAATATCTCTGATGCACATAGATGTAAAAATCTTCAACAAAATGCTACCAAACTGAATCTGACATCACACTAAAAAGACAATTCATCATGATCAAGTAGAATTCATCTCAGGGATGCAAGGACGATTCAACATATGCAAATCAATTGATGAGGTACAACATATCAACAGAATGAAGGACAAAAACCTTATGATCACTTTAGTTGATGCTACAAAAGCAATCAGTAAAACTTAACATCCCTTCATAATAAAATCTCTCAAAAAACTGGATATTGAAGGAGCATGCTTAAATATGATAAGAGCCATAAAAAATCTACATCTAGCATCACCCTGAATAGGGGAAAACTGGAAGCCTTTACTTTAAGATCTGGAACAAAGACAAGGATGCCGACTTTCACCACTATTATTCAACGTAGTACTGGAAGTTCTAGCTAGAACAATCAAAGAGAAAGAAATAAAAAGCATCCAAATTCAAAATTTAAAAAATCAAATTAACTATTGTTTGCAGACAAGCTGATCTTGTATCTAGAGTAGCCTAAAGACTCTACAGAGACATAAAAGGAAAACTATTAGAACTAATAAACAAATTCAGTAAATTTGCAGGATGCAAAATCAATACACAAAAATCACTAGCATTTCTATATGCCAACAATCTGATAAAGTAACCAAGAATATAATCCCATTTACAATGGCAGCAAAAAAAATAAAATAGCTAGAAATAAACTTGACCAAAGGAGTAAAAGATTTCTACCATGAAAACTGTAAAATATTGATGAAAGAAATTGAAGTAGATTGAAAACAATCTACCAATTCAATATAACCCTCTTGAAAATACTAATGATGTTCTTCAACAAAAATAGGGGGAAAAGATCTAAAATTTATATAGACTCACAAAAGACTCAGAATAGCCACAGCCATTCTGAGCAAAAGAACAAAACTGGAGTAATCACATGATCTGACTTCAAACTATACTAGAGAGCTGTAGTAACCTAAAAAGCATGGTACTGGCATAAAAACAAGATGCATAAACCAATGGCACACAATAGAGAACCCAGAAATAAATCCACACATCTATGGTAAACTTATCTTTGGCAGTTATAGTCTTTATGAAATGTATTTCTTCAATAATAAGACTTGAAAATCATGATCACCCCTTGATCCCATAGGCTGAATGGATGTTGTGCTTGCACGCATGAAAACAGCATTCATCTCCTTGTCACATCTTCATTAGAGTTCATGGATGACTGGATGCATTCTATATGAGTAGTGATATTTTAAAAGTTATCTCTTTTTCTCAGCGGAACTCAAAAATGGGCTTTAAGTATTTCAGTAAACCATGCTATATATATGTACGTGTGTGTGTGCATGAGAGCTGTCATCCAGACTTTGTTGTTCCAATTATACAGTACAGACAGAATAGATTTAGCATAATTTTTAAGGGCCGTAGGGCTTTCAGAAAGGTAAATGAGCACTGGCTTCAACTTAAAGTCACGAGCTGCATTAGCACCTGACATGAGTGTCAGCCTGTCTTTTGAAGCTTTGTAACCGGACATTGACTTCTCTCTAGCTATGGAAGTCCTAAATGGCAACTTCATCCAACAGAAGGCTGTTCCCTCTACATCGAAAATCTGCCGTTTAGTGCAGCCACTTTCATCAAAGACCTTAGCTAGATCTGCCAGATAACTTGGTGTAGCTTCCACATCAGCACTTGCTGTTTCACCTTGTCCTTGATGTTATGGAGACAACTTCTTTCCTTAAACCTAATGAATCAACTTCTGCTAGCTTCTGTCTTTTCTTTGGAACCTGCACCATGTCTCTCAGCCTTCATGGGATTGAGAGAATTAGGGACTTGCTCTGGATTAAGTTTTAGCTTAAGAGACTATTATAGGTGGTTTGATCTTCTAACCAAACTATTCAAACTTTCTTCATATCAGTAATAAACTTATTTTATTTTCTTATTATTTGTGTGTTCACTAGAGTACCACTTTTAATTTTTTTGAGAACTTTTTCTTTGCATTCACAGTTTATCTAGCAATTTGGCATAGAAGTCCTAGTTTTCAGCCTGTTTAAGCTTTTCACATGCCTTGCTCACTATGCAAAATCATTTCTAGTTTTGCTTTAGAGTGAAACATATGGTACCCTTCCTTTCATTTGAACACTTAGAGGCCATTGTAAGGTTATTAATTTTCAATATTGTTGTGTCTCAGGGCAAGGTAAGCCTGAGGAGAGGGAGAGATATGGAAAAATAGCCAGTCCAGGAAGGAGCCAGAACACACACATCCATTGATTAGATTACCATCTGATACATATGAGTGCAGTTCATGGTACCTTAAAACAATTACAATAGTAGTATCAAGGGTCACTGACCATGAATCATCATGACAGATATAATAAGCTTGAAATATTGTGAGAAATATCACATAGAGACAGGAAGTGAACACATGCTGTTGGAAAAATGGCGCCAACAGACTTACTGGACACAAGTTGCCACAAACCTCCAATTTGTAAAAAAATTCAATAGCTACAAAGTGCAACAATAGAGGGTTACGCCAACTAAAATTGGAAGCAAGTGCAGCACCATTTCGTATGCTGCTTCATATTTTATGTTCTACACAGAGATCTGAAACCAGAGAGGAAACTTCAAGGGAAGATAATCATCCTGCAGACCCTGAGATTTTAAATGATCCCAAGATTCCTTCAACAAAACAATTCCGTGTTTATTTTCCTTGAGTAAATTGTTATAATTGAGGTTTATCCCAATGAGTGTCCTGTCTTTACTTTTTCAAGCCCTCTATATAAGGTGGAATAATTTTAGCAACGGGTTAAAATAATACTCAATGAAGAGTGGCCTGAGCAATCCAAACATTTATTGCCTCACTTAGCAGGATCCTGGAGGCAGGTTGTTCTGAGGTTGACAATAGCAACACTGTCAACAGTGTGTCAACTTTTCTGCTCAGGCATTGTCACTCAGTACTTGTTAATGCTTCCTTCATGGTTACAAGTTGGCTCCAAGCATTTCATCCCCCAAAAGTAACATCAAAAGCAAGAAGCAAGGAGCGGGCCAAATAAAGATCTACTCCTATGCATCATTCACTATTTTATGAGGGTAGAACAAATTTCCCAGAAACCTTCCTACATCACATTGACTAAGAACTGGCCTACTTAGTCACAAGGCAAAGAGGAAGGATATTTTCATGATTGTCTTAAATTAATCATGATTCATTCCAGGGCTAGAGAGGAGTCAGTCTGACTGTCATAAAATCAGAAGTTTTTCAGCAATAAAGGAGAAAGAGCTGTTGGATGAGCAATCAAATGTCTTGGCCAGATCCTGGTGTTGCATTTATTTTCCTCAAATAGACCTACATCAATCGGTCACAAAGGTTACATCTCAAAAGAATGTACATGTAGATTAAATCCTTTAAATATTCAAAGTAATGTTAAGGACCATCTGTACGCATATTCATTCAACAAAAACTGTCTGTGAGGTTCTATACATCAGGCATTTCTTTGGGTGATGAGAATACAGTAGTGTACAAAAGAAAAAGCAATATTTTCTTCATGGACTGTATAATAGAATGGGAGAGAATGGGTGTTAAACAAAATAAAACATTCAGATTGTGACAAGTGCTATTGAAAATAGTAAGAACAGGATAGAGTGTGTGGGAGTGAAAATTGCGATTTAAATTGGGGGAAGACCTGATGGAGAAGATGACCTGTGAGTGAAGACAGGATGTAGCCATGAGGACATCTGGAAGAAGAGGGTCAAGACCAAGGGTGCAAGGGCTGTGAGGTGGGAGTGACCCTGGCATGACAGCAAAAAGTTTGCAGCTGGAGAAGAGGGTGGGAGGGAGAGCAGCCATATAAGGAAGGAAATCGGAGAGGTAAAGCATTCAGATCACGCATGGCCATGCAGGCTGTTGGAAGACTTGGTATTTTACTTGGAGTGACACAAAAAGTGATTGAAGGGATTTGGATAGAGGACAGGAGTGACTTGATCTTGCTTACAATTTTAGAAAAACATGCTGATTTGAGAGGACCAAACTCTAAGTGGATAACAGAGGAAGCAGGACATTGGGTTAGAAGGCATTGCAACAACATAGGGAAGTTAGTAGTTTAGGTCAGTCTGACGTTAGTCAAGGTGGGGCTTTGCTAGTGCATTAGGTATAGGGTGTGAGAATTAGAGAGGACTCAAGAGTGACTCGGTTTGGAGCCTCAGTAGATGGAGGGATGAAGTTTTTATTTACTAAATGAAACAACGTCAAAGAGCAGGCATGGGAAAGGGGAGGAATCTGGCATTTGGTTTTACACATATTAAGCCCAAGATGCTTATTCAACATCCTAGTAGAGATGTCGACTATGTACCTGCACACATGAGTCTGGAGCTTAGGGGCATAAGATAATGCAGCTCACACGTACATATTAATTAAAGGTGTAAGGTCCAACAAGACCATCAAGCCCATGAGGCCAAAGAGAAGTGGACTAAGTCTGGACATGCCAATGTTGAGTCACATACAACCAACAAGGGACACGGAAAAGGAAGTCTCAGTAAAATGAGCAATTCTAGCAGAACGTGATCTCTAAAAGAGTTTTTCAAACAGGAAGGAGTAATAAAAAGAGTCCTGTTGACAGATCAAAATATGAACTGAGAATCCAAAGAGTTTGGCTTGAGGAAGGGAGAAAAGTGAAGTGACTGCCAGTTGTGCAAAGATTGAGCACTCATAAAATCTTGTTTACATTTTATTGACTATGATGTGAATCATTCATGATTTCCTATAATTATCTTTTCTCTTGGTCCTTCCAGTATTCTTGCAGACATTTAAATTGCTTTCAGCAATATTTTTATGCTTTACTCTAATAAAATCTGATTTAGAAAATCTAATCAATTAGATATTTTAGGCCCAAACATTGACATTACAAATGGACTCTGGTTTCACAAAATGATGAACCACAAATGACAAGCACACCGATTTAATTTACAAAAATTTTACTTATCAGTTGCCTTTCAGAACCCATCTACTGCATAAACCAAGGCACAGAAGCCTCCCTAATAGATGACATTGAATTTCTAATGGGAACCTCTGTGATAACTAATTCATCACGTCCAAAGCATGCCCCTGCAATATTTCATTTTGTCATTGGTTACACTTTCCTAAGCTCAGTGATACTCACAAAAGCCATGGGGTACCATTTTGCCTGAATCAACAGCTTAATGTTTCCAAGGAAGAATGTCAAAGCCCTGTTGAAATTTAATAATCTGTAGCCTTCAAATTTTTATTCCATGACATACATTTTCATACTGTTTATCATTACTTTCTTCCTAAAACATTCATCTTATTCCTGGCAACTCTATACATTATGTAACAAAATTAAACTCATATTATTACATCATGATCAAAACCTAAATATGTACATATATATTAGAGCGACATGCTCTGGGAACTGTTTGAAATAATCTCTATTTTATGTTAGCCTCTTTTACCAAGTCTGGTCTCTGTGATACCGCCATTTTTCTTCTGCAACTGATATAACATTTATGTGGGGGGAGATTTCTAATTTTACTTTGCTGGTGTATAAATGTGTCATTTCATACAACTAGCTGTTTTTCTTTGTCGTAACTTCTTTCTCCCTGTTTTAGCCTCAGGCTCCCCTCTTTATTTGATCAGTATAGTTTATATCATATTCTAGGCAGCACTTCTTCCCAGGAGAAAAACGGGATTTCAAATTGCTACTTATGATTCCTAAGGCAAACAGAAAGGGGTCGCCTGAACTAATGTTTTCTTTACTGCTTTTGTTGTTTATTGGTTTTATTTCCATTAGCTGATAGGTACATTTATTTTCTACCTTTTAATATCATTCATTCCCTGAGACTGTCAATTATTTGGGGGCTTGATTATTTGCTGTTGGCTATGTGAGTGGTTAGATGGAAAAATAATCAATGTGAGGACTTTGTGGCAAAATTTGAATTAACTTCTTAATAAATAACTAAAACGTAGCTGAGTGTGCTGAGTTAAATTTTTCTTTGATTGGCTTCTGAGATAAATGCTCAGGAATTTAAGAAAAGACAGCTGGATTCTTGTTTTCCACTAGTATTTATAGCTTACAGGTATTACATACACCACTAAAAATATGATCTCTTTTTAAGAGTATTTTTGCACAGAACTGACAAAACAAGGTATTAGCAGGATCTAAAATATTTCTTATGCATGTTCATACTCAAATTTAAAGGAAAATATGCACCATTATAGAACATCGTAGAAATATGACTTAGTTTCCCTTATTAGTCAAAAGCAAAAGAAGTACCCTGAAATATAATTCAATTATAATAATCCTCTCACAGAAAGAATTTTAAAAAGAAAAAGTTAAATTCTCAACAAATTTGCATACAGCAGAGAGACAAAGAGGCAATATGGACATCCTTAAAGTCAGACATGGTCAAGAGCAGAGGTAGCAATGCAGACAGGATCCAATGCCTACATCACAAGATACAGGTAAACTTCATTCCAACTCCAATCCTTGGGAGATGGTGAATCCACATGGAATCATTTCCAAAAAAGTATGAAGTTCTAGGTCCTTATTAACACTGATTGTTAGTTGTCCATGTTATTAATGGCAATCATAACCAAAAAAGGGGGTTTCCTGTTATCCCCTTCTTTTACCTTTTTATCACACATCTACCATTAGACAAAATATTGTTGTCCAAAGTTCTCCATGTTTCCGTTGTTCATGAGCAATTATTTCTAGAATAGTAATTAAACCATTACCTTTCAACCAAGTCCTATTTTTCATAGCCAAAAGATGCCAGCAAAATATAAGGCAAGTATAGCTCAACTTTGAATTGAAATGCTAAGCTCAGGGAGCTATAGTGCTATCAGCTCATTTCAACATATTCTGCAGTATAGATTTGAATGTAACTTATCTCAGGACCAAATACCACCCATCTACAGGTCAGAAGGCCAGATAGATACCTGTTTCAAGAGAACCCATTTAACCCAACTGCCTACACCAATTTAAAGCTTAATTTGGATGATGGATGAATCGGTCTTAACCTTTTCTCTTTAATCTACCATAATTCATAACTACCCTGGGGATGTGAGTCCATTTATTCTTCCTCAGTTACCTTCAAATGAAGTACATTGGTAAGGAAGTGCTATTGTTTCACTGAATGTAAATTAAAATAATAAAATTAATGTCAAAAGTCATTTCAGTATATACTTTATCACCATGGTAACTCACAGGTAAGTGAGTGGGTAAAATTGCAAATTACATATTCAGCTATTTAAAGACATCAATGAACTAAAGTCATTTAATCAAGCTTCTCATTGCTTGAGCCATGTAATCAAGACGACCCGATTAAAGTCAAAGTCAGAAAGGCACAAGCTCCCTTTTCCCTGTCTGGCATTTCTACTATCAAGTTCAGCCTGGCTCATAGCTATATGCCATTATTTTGTAAGTATACTAACAAAGATTTGTTTTCTTAAGGGAATAGGAGCATGGTACAAACGCAATTCAACTTACCAATGCAAATCTAAGGTTAAATTCTTCATTTATCCTTCAAACACAACCACTGAAAAAGTCACAGCATATCTGCTTCCCACAGAGAGGGACTGGCAAAGCCTTTTGACTTTCTACCCCCCATTCTATCCAGCTCCTCCCTCTTGCCTTGATTCTAGGCTACTCTGTCAACTGTTGAACCCAGAACAGAATTACTCTTGCAGTTTGTTCCTCCAGGTTGGGTGCAGACCACCAGGGTGGTCTCCAGCTTCCTCCATTACTTCCTTCTCCATCCTGACCCTGGGGTGACTTCGTAATGCCTGTCAAAAAAATACCTCCTTTAATTACCCCAAATATCAGCCCATATACAACCAGATGCACAGGACGTGCTCCACCATGAAGTCCGAAAGGGTCCACACTTCCCCAGACGGTCTCCAAAGGCCACTTAAGCCAAACTGACTCGTGACTTTCAGAGGACACAGAGCAAGTAAAGTGAATTAACCTATTTGTCTTTTGAGACTTGAGCTGTAGTAATGCGTGGTCATGTAGATGGAGAATTCTGTGTTTGAAAACATAGAAGTGCGAGCCAGAGAATTACTGTTTGCCTGCAAGATTTACATGAGTGATGCTTATTAATGTGATTTTAATAAGAAACAAATTGACATAAGGCCTCTCTCTTATTCCCAAGTAGCTTCACCAGCAGATGGAGAGAGCTCTTCAGTCACTCCTGAAATACCTTGAAAAGCCGCAGGCATTGTTGCCCTGGTAACATTCTATAAGAACAAATCTTAACCCAGATGAGAGGGCAAGGCAGGTAACGTGAAATTTACAAAGCAGTATAAAGCCTGTCCAGAAAAAGACAGTTTAACTGCCCTCAATTGTTAGACCCCTCCTTTCTCATTCCAAGCAGTACTTAAAGTAATTTCTAAATCCCAGGATGACTTGTTACAGTATTTTCAAATGGTTGGGCTTCCCCCACCCATCCTCTATGGATGTAAAGCTCCAACCAGCCCAGCAAGATTTCCAATATGGCCGGGGCAGGGCAGCAGAGCTCTGAGCTGCCTGGGGTTTATGCCCAAAGAACCAGGAAGCCAGATTTAATGATGATGGGACACAGGAGATGAGACTTCTCTGAAGAGACCAGAGGGTTGTGGTCTGATGAAGAAACTCCCATGGGCTATGAGCAAGTTAGCCTAGAGAGGACAGCCATTTGTGACCTAAAAATGGCTCCTAAGAACTATAGCACCTCACAGATCACCCACATAAGGTACAGGTCCCACCAGCAAAGACCCAGAGACCCTTTCTTCCACCTGCCATGAGGTTACATGCATGACCCAGACATTCTCTTCGAGAAAAGTCAAACAGGAAAAGACTGAGTCACCCAAAGACACTTTTTGAAATGTTTGCCTCAGATCAGACTGCGTTTATCTGACTAGACTAAAATTCAGTTTTTGTTCCCACAGGCAGAGTGTAGGGTGTCATGGGCAAGGTCAAATCAGTGACAAATAAATAGAGGTACATTTTGTCTGAGGAAGCTGAGTTTATGTGGCTTTGTGACCCTACTCTGCGTGTGTCTGTGTGCACGTAGGTGTCACACACATGCACGTTGACACAAAGAGAGACACAGGGAGAGTGACAGCAAGGTCACCAAAAGAGCAGGATTCTTTCTGGATAACAGGTTTAGGGAAATACTTTATTTTTTTTCTTCCTGCTGATTTATATTTTCTAAATTTATGATTATGAACCAACTTTAATAGTATATAATTTCTCTGTAAAAAGCATTATTTTAAGAACAAAATAATGAGACTATGCTGCTTCTTGGGGGACATCCTTTTTATACTCCAGACTGCCCCCCAACCTCCTTCCTGAGGCTTTCTAGGAAGCACCTGGGACAAAAGGTCAATTCCCCTGGATTGCCTGGACCCCTGAACAGTTATCTAGCCACAAATTATAAAAATGAAGGTTTAAAACCAGGACTAGGCCGTTTCACACAAGTGTGGCAACATATAGCTCTCCAATTATCTTGCAAAAGATTGTTGTTCCCCAAATTATTGAACTCTATCTAGAGGCTGCCTCTCACTTGGCGCTGTGTGGCTGTGCATTTTCTAGAAATTCCTTTATTTTTTTTTTTTGAGGCAAAGTCTCACTCTGTCATCCTCATTAGGTGTGGTGATGTCATAGCTCACAGCAACCTCAAACTCTTGGGCTCAAGTGATCCTCTTGCCTCAGCCTCCTGAGTAGCCGAGACTATAGGTGCATGCCACCATGCCCAGCTAATTTTTCTATTTTTCAGCAGAGACAGAGTCTTGTTCTTGCTTAGCCTGGTCTCAAACTCCTGAGCTCAAGCAATCCCCCCACCTCAGCCTCCCAGAGTACTAGGATTATGGATGTGAGCCACCCAACCTGAAATTCTCTTTTCTAAAAGAAATATCTGAGATGAGACCACTGCCACGTGAGCATTCTCAGCAGACTTTACAGACACCACATGCATGGATGCTGATGGTCCTAGACCAGCTTCATCACCGTTAGTGCCATCTCAGGATTCAAAAGTCAAAACAAGCAAGACCGTTTTGCACTTTCTGCCTCCTCGCACCATCTGGTGCTCTACCAAGCCCTCGCGCTTTCCTGGATACACCTTTATTTTATCCTTTTTCTGTCTTCTTTACTTCCAACAATTTATTCATATTGTTACATGCATCAAATTTTCATTCTTTTTATTTGAAAAACATATACATGTGTTTATTAGATTTCTATTTTTGCCTTCACAAAATTAAAAAGGCTTAAAATGTAACGACAATAACAATGTTTAAGGTAAGGACTAGAAACAATCTCGCAAAGAATGAACAAAGATAAATAGGTTCAGAAAAGAAATCAGACGATGGCTGCAACAAAGTATTAAGCAATAATAATATTAGTAATGCAAAGAAGTAACATTCACATTGTCAAATAAGAGTATGTCTATTATAGAATGCTTTGACTCTGAGGATCAAAATGAGTCATCAATTACCTTATTATTTTTTTTCCAAAGTCTCAAAAAATAGATAATATTTATAAATAAAAATAAAAGATAATTCCAAAAAACAGGTCATGCCAAATCTTATAGACAACAGAAAAAGAAGAAATACTTCAAAATCATTCTACTTAATCTGGATACACCTGATATTAAAATTGGAAAAAATATATGATAATAAAGGGGAAATTACAAACATAATTCACTTATAAATGAGGATGCAGTATCCTGTATCCTAAACAACATATTAACAAGTTGAAGTAAAAATTAATGTTTAAGCAATATACTTTAGTCAAAATCGAATCCAATTTATGTGAGAATTAGTCACTATTTTCTTTTTTTTTTCCTTACCCTCACCCCCTCCCTCCTTCTCTGTCTGCTCTCCCCTTCTCCCATGCCCCAACATGTCATTAATTGTCATTAATTGTCCTCATATCAAAGTTGAAAACACAGGATTCATACTTCTCCATTCCTGTGACATTTCACTAAGGATAATGTGTTCCACCTCTATCCAGGTTAGGACAAATGCTACAAAATCTCCATCTTATAAAAAAAAATGGATACAACTTTAAAGCCAGATCAGCTGAGAGATTGAATGTGCCAGGTTTCTGACATCCACAAGTATCTGAGCATGACATAATCAAGATTGTCATAGGGTGTGTGAAGAGATTTTACCCTAACAGAGAGGGCCAGGCAGAGCCTTCAGAAAAATATCAAATCTTCCTGCTATATTATAGTCTTACTTTTACCTGTCTATGAGTAGTCCTTCAACCCAACAGATTATAAAAATATATTTTTACGACCAAATTTAAGCCAAGTGCTATCAATCCCTGAACCTACAAACACTGAAAGATAACAAGCAACACTTCATTCCAAGTAATTAAAGCTCATTGGAACCTGCCTTGATTCTAGCAGTGGAGAATCCACAGCTCTTATCTGACAGGTTAATGAGGATTTGAAATGAATAGTATCACTAATGAGAGTCTTTGGAAATTAATCATATCATATTATTATTAACAACTGCAAAAGCTAAATTTCCAGAGATTAGATTATATAGGATAATTTTGAAATGTGAACAAGCCGACATTAAAGTGACAGAAGGCTACTTCCAAGTGGGATTAATAAGACATGAAGCACAGAATAAAAATTAAAGTAAGGCAATTAAGATGTTCCTTCATTTAAATGTCTTGATGTATTTGAAAATGCAATACTTTGATTGCAGTTCGTGCTGTTGTTTTTATCTTCCACCTTATGTTCTACAAGAAAGGAGAAAGACACAAATGCTGGAAGAACATTTTGACTTTATAACAACTGAGGCATAAAATAGCACCATTCTATTTACCCAGGAAGTTGTTTTTTTTTTTAATTTTTATTAAATCATAATTGTGTACATTGATGCAATCATGGGGCAAATGTGACTTCATATACAATCTGAAATATTTTCATTGAACTATTTAACATAGCCTTCATGGCTTTTTAATCACTATATGAAGACATTTATATTCTACATTTAGTAATTTTCATTTGTAACCTTGTAAGATGCACCATAAGTGTGATCCCACCAATGACCCTCCCTCCACCCAACTTCCCCCCACCCCTCCCCTCCCTTGCCCCCCTCCCCATTTCTTGTGCTATAACTGGGTTTTAGCCTTCATATGAAAGCTATTCAACTCCATTTAGGTGAAGATAAAAGATATAAAGTCACCATCTTTTTATGGCTGAATAGTAATCTATGGTATATATATATATGTCACAGTTTGTTAATCCATTCATGGGTTAATGGGCATTTATTAACAATTACAACTTGGCAATTATGTCAATTACAACTTGGCAATGTCTTTGTGGTAAAATGATTTTTATTCTTCTGGATAGATACCTAGTAAAGGAATTGCAGGATTTGATAGTCTCAGAACATCAGAGAAGGTTTTATTTTTTCCATATTATAAATAAAAATCCACCAGACTCTTAATAAGTAATTGATGTATATAGGAATCAAACAGTTAATAAATGCTTTTGCTAGGGCATAAACCAAAATCATATTATTCCCAGTATAATTATTTCCCTATCATATTACATCTATTGTGGCAAATTCAGTAAGTATTTCAAAGCTTGTAGGTAATTGAAAAGCATCTTTATCCTCAAATCAATTCTGAAGTTTAATTTTAGAATGTCTATTTTTCAGATGTGAAACTATAACTGAGAGAACATAAATTATTTTCCCAAGCAGTTAGTAGTGGTCAAAAACTATGCAGGTGTTTAGGGTTGCAAAATGTGTATGGTAAAGCTTTTCTGTAGCAACAATTCACTGGAAAATAGGAGGTTATAAAACTGGAAATTGTATAGCCCTATTCAATTCTTTCATTAAACCTGGGCTATGAGCAGAGGCAATCACACAGATGGGATAGTGACAAAAATTTATAGGAACATATAGAGTATTAATATAGTGATAAGCAATTTCCCATTAACATACTTGGTGCACACTTCATATGTACCATAAAATGTTCATTAAAGCACTACTAGTCAGCACTTAATAAGTAACCAAATGTAATCATGAGTATTACTTCCGGCTTTACTCATGAAATTTTTCCAGTAAAGTGGGTATTAAAAAGTATTTAGCTATAAATATACATTTGGAGTTGTCAAGTTAACTATATTTATTTCAAACTACACAAATCATTGATGACCGGGTTATTTTCAAAAAATGAAGAAAAGACAAAGAAGAGAAAAGCAAGCATAAGAAAATACAACTAAGGCTACTTATTTGGATCACTTATTATGACTACTGTCGTGGAGATGTTAATTTTTTTTATCCGAACTTCCCAAACTTTGAAATAGTATCTAAAAGGTATGACTACTAAAATTTTGCAGAAATCTGAAGGTATAGAGCACTAATGGCGACGATTTGCACACATTCATGTTTTGACTTACTATTCCACTCTTTTCTATAAATATATGTCTATGTGAATTATAGAGTTGTGGTCTCTGTGTCTACTCACTGTCCGTTCTTCAGCTTCAGAACTAAGCATATCAAACAGAGAACAAACTATAGAAAACAGGCAGAATTCATGACAGTGTTAAAATGGCTCAAAATATTTACTGTGCATTCCTTATTATTTCCTTTACTGGGTATTTATTTTCTACTCTCTCAAACTTTCATTGAGTTATTTATTAACTAAATATCCATCTTATTTTTGTTTCTTTTTTAAAACCACCTCTAATTGTCAAGAAATAAATGTCCTTCCTTAAATAAACCATCTTTAAATACTCAGATGAGGTCAGGATCTCTTACGTGACCTCACATCACCATGTATCCTGCCTTCATATATTCATCGTACTTACAATTTTCCATTTATTCTGTGATAATTAATTAATATTTTAGTCACTTAATAATCTGAACTTTTCCTCCACTTTTATCTCATAGCGCTGAAGGTAATGTCTGGAATACTATATATATTGATAAATATTTGTTTAAGTTAAATAATTAGAGGTAATTTCTAGTTTGTCTTTCTCTTCTCTCTGAAACATTATAATGGACATTTTTAATAAGTTAAATTTATTTTCAACATAAATTACATATATAAAGAATATATATGTATATATATATATTTTATATATATATTTGAGACTGTGTCTCTGTGCCCCAGGCTGGAGTGCCTTGGTGTCATATCTCACAGCAACCTCAAACTCCTGGACTCAATCAATCTTCCTGCCTTAGCCTCCCAAGTCACTGGGAATACAGGTGTGCACCACCACACCTGGCTGATTTTCTATTTTAAGTAGAGATGGGGTCTCTTGTTCTGGCTGAGCTCAAGCAATCTACCCATCTTGATCTCCCAGAGTCCTAGGATTACACGCATCTTCTTGATTTTCTTGTGGGGAAGAAGGCCCTTTCTCTAGAAAGTGAAGTTGTAGAAATCTGAGCATTTTCTGCTAGAATATTCCATTGTCCACTCTCGGGCCATGGTTTTGATGGCTGTACAATGTCAATGGCATATTTATTTATGCTTCTTATTTCCTAGATTGCAGATAAAGGGTTGTGTTCATGAACCCACGTCTTCCCATGGCAGCCTCAGTGGTGACTCTAGTGGGTTAGTTCATACTCATAAAATTTGTTACAAAATACCATCTGTGTTTCTAATGATTTTGTAACCCATCCCTCTGTATTAAATTCCTTCTGTTTAGAATACTGCAAGTACTTTGTTTCCTGCTCTAAATTATCACTGACATGAAACTTGCGAGGACTCCCATTACCGTCTATCTTTTTTCCATCTTAACTTTTCTCTTTTGTACTAGCAGATTCCAGAGGAGCAGTTCCTAGGAAAGGCAATGTTATTCCTCACCTCCTCAAATGATGTGCAAAATTCAATAAGCATAAATTTCAGGTTAATTTCAATATTTTCATCTTCATCTACTCTTCTCACCTACAGCAGTTAAGAATTCAGGGCAAAATTTAAATGCTTTAAAAAGAGCCAAAATAATTTGTTAGAGAAAGAAGGAGGGAGGGTGTGAGGGAATAAAAACAAAAAAAAACAAAAAAAAAAAAAGAAAAGAAAAGAAAATAGTGACTAATTTTCATATAAATTGGATTTAATTTTGACCACACTATATTACTTAATCAATTTTTAATTCAACTTGTTAATATGTTGTTTAGGATATTGCATCCTCATTTATAAATGAAATGTTTGTAATTTCCCTTTATAACAATATATTTTCTCCAATTTTAATATTAGGTGTATCCAGATTAAGTAGAATGAATTTGAAGTATTTCTTCTTTTTCTATTGTTTATAAGATTTGGCGTGATCTGTGTTTTGAAATTATCTTTTACTTTTATTTATAAATATTAGTTGTCTATTTTTTGAGACTTTGGGGAAAAAAAATAAGAAGTTAACTGATGACTCCAAACTGAGCCTCAGAGTCAAGCATTCTATAATAGACATACTCTTATTTGACAATGTGAATGTTACTTTCTTTGCATTATTATTATTAATATTGCATAATATTTCGATGCAGTAATCATCTGATTTCTTTTCTGAATGTATTTACCTTTGTTCATTCTTTATAAGATTTTTGTTTCTAGTTATCTTCTTAAACATTGTTATTAAATTTTAAGCCTTTGTAATTCTGTGAAGGCAAAAAGTGGAAACCTAATAAACGCATGTATATGTATAAGTAAAAAAAAAATTTTGAAAAAAGTATTTAGTCTTCAAATTATTTCATAGCATTTATAATCTTAATATGATATTAGGAGACATATTGCAGATTACTTATAATTAATGATAAGGTATGGATTATGTTGACTGCTTAACTTAGAGAGGATTCAAGGTTATTCTATTATACATGTCACTCTCACTTATTTTATTCAAGTATGTACATACTATTTTTTAGATGGTGGTGGAAGTGAACGGCTTGTATCTTGAATACTGGTAATTATACCTTAAGGGTCGCTGGACTACTCCATGACAGAACTCTCTGGGAACATTAATAATGGTAATTAAAAATTAGTTTGGTCCTTTATTTTCTGACATTGCTGTGGCCGTAGGTTGGATTTGTGAACAGTGTAAATGTGTATAATCAAGAAGTATTTATGGAGCTTCTGCTATGTGGGGTGGTGATGGTCCTGTCATAAACAAAACGGACATAGACCAGGCCTCAAAGAAATTAAATTTTAGCAATGATGATAGACATTTAGTTTTTTTATTTGTTGTTATGAGAGAGGAATTTACATTACTGTTTAATGATATTGGGAGACTTTAAATATCAGAAATCATGGGCCATTTAGGCTGCAGTTTTCAGAAATGAGAAGAAAATATCATTGAGTGCATGAGAAGAGAACCTTCCTCAAGCATAGGGAATAGTATATGCTCCAAGTAGATTCATTTTGAAAAGAAATGTGGTAACTTTTAACAATAGAACAGGGCTTTTATAGCCATGCTACACATAGATCATAGGATGGATTTAAATAATTCAGTTATAAAAGCAATGTGAATCTATTAGAGATTCCAGGGAAAGAAGTACCATATTCAGATTTGGATTTTAGAAAATATCTGTGCATGGAACATTGATTAGAGGAAATTTTTGTAAAGAGTGATTATGAGACTCTTCATGAGGCCAAGATAAAGGTGATGGTAACCTACAGCAGGGTACTGGCAATGATGTATCAGCTGGAAGATGACAGAAAAATGAATGAATATTATTCAGATTTCTATTTCCCCATAAATGACATCAAAAGACCATGTCAGCTTTGATCTCTAATGTAACTGAATCACGTTTTTCAGAGTAATATTATGTGTATTAATCAAAACATGAAAAGCTGATTTATATGTGTTCTGATGTGCCTCAACTTCAATACTGAGATAAGAATGTCCAAACTTATTTCACTGGAGAATAGAAACAAAATAATAAAAATAAGGGCAGGTGGCATAATCACTAGTGTTTTTCAGGTTTGTAGTAATATGATTCTTTTTGTTCAACGTGTAGGGAGAAGGAAACCCCTTTGGCTTTTCTGATTTATTGAAACTCTTTTGAAATCCAGCAAGCTGGGTTAACATTGTTGAAAGCCTAGGGTATCTAGGGAGTGTGTGTGTTCTAGCATGGAGACTTTGCCTGTCAGATGTCTCAACCACAGAGAAGGGTAACACTGGCGTGACAGTAATTGTACTTGCTGATGCTTATAATGCCCCTGGGGTGAGATGTCTAATGCCAACATCACCACAAAATTCCCCCCCTCAGTAATCTGTTTTTAGTATCAATGTTTTCAGGAAACTAGGCAGTTTTTCAATGTATTTTTTCCTTTAAAGTTCCATTTAACCACATACTTAGTGAAAAATATTGAGACCATATTTGAGCACTTTTAGCTTACAGCAATCAAGCTGCCTGCTTGCTTACATAATACGTTCTCTTTTTCTTTAATAGGAATAAATGACTTACATATAGTCACAGTGCCAGAGACATACTTACTGTTAGAAGGTTGCTGGAGTTTATAAGTATGCTGAGTACCTTTCCCCTTGTGTGGAGAATTCCAAATAAGTCTCTTAAATGAATTATCTCATATCATATACTCTGGGATATATGCTCACCACCATAACAGTAAGGGACAACTAAGAAAACCGAAATTGAAAACAAAGACATGGCTTTTAAATTTAAGAAAGTTTTAATTCTGTCAAGATTTAAAAAGTAAATATTTGTAGCTAGTTTAGAAAATGAGGATGAGAGGTGATAAAATGGAAAGTTCTTCCAACCATGGTATAATTTGCTGGGCTCCCTTCATTTTTCAGCCATGTCTAATCGTGGACCTGAGGCTGGGTGTGGTTTAAGATGAGGGTGAAGTACTGGAATGAAAACACCAAACGCAGGCTAGGCTGCAGTCCATGGAAACTCTGATCTATTGCTGGTGGGAGTGGCAAATGGTGCAACCACTGGGAGAGACATTTTGGTAGTTTCTTATGCAATTAAATATACCCTTATCATGTGAATAGGAATGATAATCCATAGGAATCAAAATCTTTGATATTTACCCAAAGGAGTTAAAAATTGTTTTATAACAATCTATAAATGGATGTTTATGGCACTCTTTTTCACAATTGCCAGAACTTGAAAGCCAACAAAATATCTTTCAATAAAATGAATAAATAAACCCGTACATTCGGGCAATGGGATATTTTTTGGCAGTAAAAAAGAAATGAACTAGCAAGCCAGAATCTGTAAACACATATTGCTAAGTGAAAGAATCTAATCTGAAAAGACTAACAACTGTATGATATCAATAATGAGACATTCTGAAAAAGGCAAAACTATGGACAGAGTAAAAAGTAAAAAGTTGAGTATTTGCCAATGGTCAGGAAAAGAAAAATAGAAGGAACTTCAGGGCAGTAAAACTACTCTGTATGATTCTATAATGGTGGATACAGGACATTATACATTTGTCCAAACCCATAGAAGGTATGCCAACAATAATGAACTGTAATGTAAAATATCGACTTTGGATGATAATGATGTATCCATGTAGGTTTAACAATTATAACCAATATACCAATCTGATGGGGGTTGTTGATTACAATGAAGGCTGTGCATGTAGAATATGGGGGTATATGGGAAATCTCTGTACCTTTTGTTCAATTTTGCTCTGAACCAGAAATTGCTTTAAAAAATAACATCTATTTTTAGATCTCTAAGTATTCTCCAAACATCCTTCCAAAAGGAATATATTAGTGTGCATTCCCACCAGCAGTGTAAAGTGTTCCCTTTTCTCCACATCCATGCCAGCATCTCTGGTTTTGGGATTTTGTTATGTCGGCTAATCTTACTGGAGTTAGATGATATCTCAAGGTAGTTTTGATTTGCATTTCTCTGATGATTAAGGATGATGAGCATTTTTTCATGTGCTTATAGGCCATGCGCCTGTCTTCTTTAGAGACGTTTCTCTTCAAGTCCATTTCCCACCCTGAGATGGGATCACTTCTTCTTTTGTTGCTAATACTTTTGAGTTCTCTGTGGATTCTAGTTATTAAACCTTTGTCGGAGGAATTACCTGCAAATATTTTATCCCAATCTGAGGGCTGTCTGCCTGCTACAGTTACGGTGTTCTTAGCAGTGCAGAACCTTTTTAGTTTGATCAGGTCCCAGTAGTGTATTTGGAAGGATGTTTGGAGAATACTCAGAGACCTAAAAATAGATCTGCCATTCGATCCTATAATTCCTTTACTAGGTATATATCCAGAAGACCAAAAATCACATCACAATAAAGATATGTGTACCAGAATGTTCATTGCAGCCCAATTCATAATGGCTAAGTCGTGGAAGAAGCCCAAATGCCCATCGACCCACGAATGGATTAATAAATTGTGGTACATGTATACCATGGAATACTATGCAGCCTTAAAGAAAGATGGAGACTTTACCTCTTTTGTGTTTACATGGATGGAGCTGGAAC
>CAUYRH010018164.1:0-21267 GCA_963574655.1 Perodicticus potto
AGTCCCAGCTACTTGGAAGGCAGAGGCAGGAGACTCGCTTGAGCCCAGGAATTGGAGGTTGCTGTGAGCTGTGATGCCACAGCACTCTATCCAGGGTGACAGCTTGAGGCTCTGTCTCAAATAAAAAAAAAAAAAAAATGAGGGCAGCAACTATGGTTCAGTGGGTAGGGCACTGGCCCCATATAGCGAGGGTGGTGGGTTCAAACCCAGCCCCAGCCAAATTGCAACAAAAAATAGCTGGGCATTGTGGCAGGCGCCTATTGTCCGAGCTACTCAGAAGGCTAAGGCAAGAGAATCGCCTAAGCCCAAGAGCTGTGAGCTGTGATGCCACAGCAGTCTACCAAGGGCGACAAAGTGAGACTTTGTCTCTTAAAAAATAAAATAACTTTTAAAAAAAATGAAAGGCTCAGCAGCTGTGGCTCAATGGGCTAAGGCGTCACCACGTACACCTGAGCTGGCGGGTTCGAATCCAGCCCTGGCCCACCAAACAAAAATGACGGCTGCAACCAAAAAATGGCCGGGCGTTGTGGTGGGCACCTGTAGTCCCAGCTACTTGGGAGGCAGAGGCAAAAGACTCGCTTAAGCCCAGGAATTGGAGGTTGCTGTGAGCTGTGATGCCACAGCACTCTATCCAGGGTGACAGAGCTTGAGGCTCTGCCTCAAAAAAAAAAAAACTGAGCAGTCTTCTGTGGGTGGGCATTTAGCTAGGAAACTCTCATTTCCTTCACATATGTGTACAAATTTTCCTAGGACACAGTGGAAGAAGGAAATAAGAAAGGAGACAAAGGGAAACCATGAAACTCCACATTAGATGGACACCTATCTTACGCCTATTAAAATCTAAGTGTCAGGTGGTGCCTGTGGCTCAGTGAGTAGGGCACCGGCCCCATATACCCACCCCCAGCCAAACTGCAACAACAACAACGACAACAAAAAAATAGCCAGGCGTTGTGGCAGGCGTCTGTAGTCCCAGCTACTCAGGAGGCTGAGGCAAGAGAATCACCTAAGCCCAAGAGCTGGAGGTTGCTATGAGCTGTGACACCATAGCTCTCTACTGAGGGTGACAAAGTGAGACTCTGTCTCTTAAAATAAATGAATGAATAAGTAAATAAATAAATAAATAAATAAATAAAACAAAACAAAATCTAAGTGTCCATATGCCGGAGGTGATTGCTTTGAAACATCAATTATTTCAATTTTGATAAATATAAAATGAACATGAAAAATACACACTGCATCCATTAAGTCTACAGGGATTCTTTACCTGGATTTTGGAGCTATGAGACCCTAATGGGAAATTCTGTCCACACACACTCACATGAAGCCTTCAATCCATTTTATCTATGATTTTACCTTATTGTGGCCTCAAAGACTTGCACAGTGGAATCTCTGTCAAATGAAACTGTCTCAATCACCAACTTGACTGCTTTCTGGAACTCAGATGAATTTCCCATTACCTTTTAAAAAAGGAACACAAGTCATTACAGCAGCTTGAAATGAAACCAAGGCTCTATCTTCTCGGCAGCCTGGCCACCTCACCACAATGTCTATACGTGGTTTTGCCACCATGGGAGTAGAAGCACAAAAAATAAGAAAAAGCAGTGTTTCTCAGAATATATTCCAGGATAGATGGCAAGCCCATTTCCCTCAACTCAAGAGTTCTATTTTAAATGGCAAAACTATGAAAATAATCCTTTGTAAAATCACTGGTATTCCTCACCTTCCCATTCTACGTCCTGAAAACGTCAGTGTAATCTTATTTAACATGCAAGGCATTGGAGTTCCTAAGCTGAAATAGGTAAAAACAAATCATCAAGTTAAGAAAGAAAAACTGGACTTTCCCTCTGCTCCTCAAATAAATCAAAGCTTGAGTGTTTGGTTCCAAGGCGACCGAAACATCTGGAAAACTGAATGCACATGTTGCTCATTATCCAGCTGTCTAAACACTTTGAGAAATGACAGTAATATCTTTTGGGGCAAGGCGTAAAATCAGTAATACTTAAAACATTCAAATCAAAGAAAGTAATTAGAATTTCATTCCTATTTTGAACACATGGATATGTTGTTATACCAAGCTCTCTCTCGTATGACATGCAAATTTGACACAACATTGTATATATTAACCTGAGTTGAAATTATTTCATTCTATTCAAAATTTTATTATAATCCTGGGACTACAGGGTGGCGCCTGTGGCTCAAAGGAGTAGGGCACCAGCTCCATATGCCAGAGGTGGTGGGTTCAAACCAAGCCCTGGCCAAAAAAAAAAAAAAAAAAAACTGTAAAAAAAAATAATAATAATAGTCCTGGGACTACAGTGAATCTCAAGCTGTCGCTCCGTGACATCATAGCTCACAGCAACCTCAAACTCTTGGGCTCAAGTGATCCTCTTGCCTCAGATTTTCTATTTTTAGTAGAGATGGGTGGTCTCGCTTTTGCTCAGGCTGGTCTAAAACTCGTGAGCTCAAGCAATCCACCCGCCTCGGCCTCCCACAGTGCTGGGATTACAGGCATAAACTACCACACTCAGCCAGAAATATAAATATATATACGTGTGTGTGTGTGTGTATGTATATGTGTGTGTGTGTGTGTATTTTTAGTAGAGATAGAGTCTCACTTTATCACCTTCGGTAGAGTGCTGTGGCATCACACAGCTCACAGCAACCTCCAACTCCTGGGCTTAGGCGATTCTCTTGCCTCAGCCTCCCCAGTAGATGGGACCACAGGCACCTGCCACAACGCCCGGCTATTTTTTTATTGTAGTTTGGTTGGGGCTGGGTTTGAACCCAGCACCCTCAGTATATGGGACAGGTGCCTTATTGACTGAGCCATAGGCGCCACCCCAGAAATATATTTTTTAAAACCCAAATAATTTCATCAGATTCTCATTACTTAAGTATGTCTTGTTTCCTCACATTTGTCTGCTCTTTTTTCCCCACTCACTGCTATTCTGTTACAAAATACAGAGCAAGTAGGATTCTTTCACTTCTTTCTTTTTAAAAGATTATGCAATAATGCTACAAATTGCATTCACTAGTCAAGAGATTGTTACCTTCGGAATGTTTCTGCAGCACATCTGTTAAAGTCTGTTTAAAATGTTAGCAAAAGAAAAAGAAAACCTCAACTTAAGTAACACCTGAACCACTGACACATTAAAGGCCGGATATTCAACAATGAAAACCACAGAAATGGGTCTGTTTCCTTACAGATGTTCACTAGAAACAGTATCTCCTGCAGCTGCAGGTGCTGATATGATCTCAGGTCAAGTGAAGGATGGTGAAGGAAGCCAACAACTCTTAATTACATCTTGTAATTTACCATCGTGGGCAGATAGCTACAGAGCCCAGAGTAACCAGCCTATAAAGTCACTCCCTAGTTTAAGAAAGGCTGGATTGGTGGATGGGACAAAAGAGTTAAACAGGGTTTTATTTGTGTGTTTTGTTTTGTGTACTGCAGGACTTCTCAGAGCCTTTTAAATGGTAATGTGTATTGTGGCTTTCCAATAACAAGACAGGGAGTATACCCTTGAAATCTGTGTTGGGAATTCATTCCTTGAACAAATATTTGCATTCCTTCTATGTACCAGACACCGTTAAGTGTGGGAAAGAGTACAGTAAATAACAGAGATAAGGTCTCCATATGTAATAAGCATGGCAGGGGGATAAAAGGACACAATGGGGGGGGAAGCACTTAGGGAGAAGGGTGCGCTTTCACACGCTTGTGAATCTTATGACTTTTCATTCTGAACAACACTTGTAGGCTGAGTCAGCCTCTGGCATCTTTACTAAGTTAGCTTTAATTAGGTTGCATGTACTTGTACTTGTCTGGGCACATTTTGATCAGTGACGGTGGATGACTTCAAGGGAGCAGCAATAACTTCATAATATTCTGGGAAATTAAGTTGCTCCACAACTGTAGCCTTGCAGAACGAAATCCAAAGCCCCCAATTTCCTATCAGACCAAGGGCCCAGGCCTATTTCTGCTACATATTTGTAAAATGAGAATATAATTCTTTCCAAGTTCTAGAAATTTTACCACTACTAGAAAGACACTGGACAGGGGCTCAGTGCCTGTAGCTCAAGCGGCAAAGGTGCCAGCCACATACGCCAGAGCTGGCAGGATCAAATCCAGCCCAGCCCTGCCAAACAACCTAGCCAGGTGTTGTGGTGGGCACCTGTAGTCCCAGCTACTTGGTAGATTGAGGCAAGAGAACCACTTAAGCCCAGGAGTTGGAGGTTGCTGTGAGCCGTGATGACACAGCACTCTACTCAGGGTGACACCTTGAGGCTCTGTCTCAAAAAAAAGAGAAAAAAACAGACACTGGACAGGTATAGTACACTTAGCTAGCATTATCCAATGCTAACTCCTAACAGTTTTATACCCGTCTATGGAATGTTAAAAGAAACAAGAATAAATTATTAAATACAGGATTTGGGCTAGACTGCCGTAGGAATTTTCTCATGATAAAGGCTTGCTGGACAGGGCAGCGCCCATGGCTCAAAGGAGTAGGGCGCTGGCCTCCATATATGGAGGTGGTGGGTTCAAACCCGGCCCCAGCCAAAAACTGCAAAAAAAAAAAAAAAAAAGGCTTGCTGGACAATGAAGGAGAGCAAAGAGGTTATAAGTTTACTTCCACTAAGGAGATGTGAAACCAGCACTAAGCTGGAATACAGTCCCTTGGAAACTGAACCGAGGAGCAGATGAGGCACAGACACAGCCTGGTAAGAAGTACCATGTCCACAGTGCCTCACTGTCTTTGGTGCACTGCTGCTATTGATTCAAAGGTCTCCAGCTCCCCACAGTCAATGAGCAAAACCAGTGGACGAGGAGGTAAAGTCATCACCCAAGTTGGCAACTCAAGCACATAATGGAGCATCCACAAAACAGCAAGTAGCAAATGACAGAGGTGTTTTTATAGAGAGCCCCATATAGCAGCAGAACAAGCTGGCACCAGAGCTTAGACATGCTCCTATAAGCATGATAATATTTCAGGGTATCAACCAAGCCTGAGATCCTCTGTCTTACTCTGGGAATATTGTCTTTAGTAACTGACAACACTAATGAGATTCTCTATGGATTCCTTCTCAACCTGTGGGTCGCAACCCCTTTGGACTGTATGAAAGGTTCGCAGCATTAGAAAGGTTGAGAACCCCTCCTTCAGAGAATAAGATACCAGGAAACTGGCCAGGAACAGTGGCTCATGCCTTTAATCCTAGCACAAACTAGCCAAGCCAAGAAGATTGCTTGAGCTTAGGAGTTCAAGACCAGCCTGAATAAGAACAGAGACACTGGTGATAATGTGTTACAGGAAGTCAGAATGGCTGAACCACTGGGTATTAGTGCTGGACCTTGCAACAGAGTCTTTTACAAATACAGTAGAACTTCTGTGAGTTGACCACTCAAGGAACTGTAACAAACTGGTCAACATATGGAGATGGTTAACATAAGGAACTAGGCCTATAACACTGATACATAATACATACATGTGGTGCACGTCCGGTCCATGAAAATCAGGTCAACTTAAGGAGATGGTCAGTGTAGGGAAGTGATCAACTATGGAGGTTCTACTGTAATTGTCATGAAAGCTATCAATACATTTTGTTCTCCAGAATTCTCACTGCTAGGGGAAACCAGGGGTAATCAACTCTAAAACAGCTTAATTTAAAAAAAAAAAAAAAAGCTGAACACTTACTGCAAGTGTATCCAATGCATCAACAAGAGTCAATGAATAGTTCCCTAGTACATCATTGATGTTCAGATTTGAACTGAAAAAGAAATAAAATTAAAATTAAACAAAGGTACTTTATCTTAGCAGAGAAAAAAGACAATAAACACCCATCAGAAATTAAAACTGCCAGAACCCTCACTTATTCAGGAACTAATTATGGGTGGATAAGTATGGCAAAGGTCTTTCTAGCTCAAAAGCAACAATATCTGTAGCATTGTAAGTAGAATCGAGACACTTGTACTATAGTGGAAAGGACATCATAGGAAGTCCGTACGCTGTGGACAAGAGGATTATAGCCCTCTCTGAATAACACTTTTATCACCATAAACAAACTCTTCGATCCTGTCCAATTTGAAAAGCTCTGATTTTGCAATTAATAGGAAATAAAGGAAAAACCTTGTTATTTAACCTATCTGTCATGCCCGAATACACGACAGTGTATTACACACAAAAAGAAGTTACAATCTCAATGTTGCTCAACTATCCATTGGTTGGGGGAATAAACCAACTTCTTTATAACATTTTTTTCATTAACATCTCATCCAAAGACTCCTCGTTATTTTCACTGATTCTGAGGTGATGTCTTTCAACATGAACCAAAGCAGGAATTGAGGCCCTCTCCCTTCTCAACTGGAACCGTGTAAATGTTCCTGCCACACATCTCTCACCTCATCATCAAGACCAAGTTTCCATTCTGAAACAATCTCGAAACAACAATTTCTGAATGACAACAAGGGTAATGCTCCCAGGCACTTTGATATTACTTCATAACATTAAAAGCAATAACAGCAACAAAAACTAATATATCTGGGAGGGCAGAGATGGAGTAATAATAGTTCAAGTAATAAAGTACAGCTTGAGAAATTCTGGCGACTTCATTTATTCCTTGGTCCTATTCCCATAAACCCAGAAAACAACTGCAAGTGCTTGGGGAAAAAAGATAGTAAATAAAGAAATAAGACCACTGGTTAAAGATTTTATTAGAGACCAAAGTGAAAATGCCCCAGTTTTATTTCCAGAAATAGATGCAATGATATCTGCTGTTTTCCATCATATCCCCAGAGCACTTCATCTGCTCCTTAGACCAAGCATGCAAGTCTATCTCACTTCTTTAGGAGAGAAGCTTCTGGTGAGCAGCATCTCCGTGTGGCTGAGGACTTGCTCCCCAAGAGACTTCCTGGGTGCCTCAGCTGGAGTAGGGCCTGATGTGATGCAGCATAAACAACTCCAATATCTAATCTCATTAGGACCTTCACTTGCCTTGTTTTATACTCTTATGCCACCTAATCTAGGGCAAAAAAATTAGGGCATAATTTTGGATGCATTTTTTTAAAAACAAGCTATGTCATAGGGACATTTCATCTCCCACAAACCAGGCAGTCAGCAAACTATAAGGCTGGAAAACTGCATCTGCTTCTTCTATTTGTTGATTCTTTTTATTCTATCTATCTATTTATTTATTTTTGAGACAGAGTCTCACTCTGTCATCCTCAGTAGATTACTGTGGCATCACAGCTCACAGCAACCTCCAACTCTTACGCTTCAGCAATTCTCTTGCCTCAGCCTCCCGAGTAGCTGGGACTACAGGCAGCCGCCACAATGCCTGGCTACAGTGTTGTAGTTGCCACTGCTGTTTTAGTTGGCCAGGGCTGGGTTTGAACCCACCACCCTCAATATATGGGGCTGGTGCCCCACTGAGCTACAGGTGCCACCCCTGTTGATTCTTTTTAAATAAATTGATATAATAACAAAAGGTCCCCTCATGGCAAGAACTATGGGTTCAAATCTGCCTCTAAAGGGCAAAACCAGCCAAAAGAGGTACAAGAAATGCCAAAGGTTGGAGAAGAAGTGAAAAGAAGAAAGAGAAATCCTCATACTCAATTCTGCCAACGCGAGAACATTCTGTTGGGTGTAAATATCTACCTGTGTTGCTCTGCCACTCAGAAACAAAGAGTGGGCTCTAACCACTCACCTCATCAGAAAATAGTTCCCTCATCATTAAGCATCCAGTCTAGATATTGACACAGAGAACATGTAACTACCTGCTCCCGAATGACACCCTACCCTAGCCCTCTCCACCTGCAGGCCCATGGTAAGTTTTGAGCGTTGTACTCCTTCCCATGGTTTACTGTACCTTTTCTTTCAATCTCTAATGAAAATGGACACAGTTTTTAAAATTCTTTTTTTTTTTTGAGACAGAGTCTCACTTGTCACCCTTGGTAGAGTGCTGTAGAGTCACAGCCCACAGCAACCTCAAACTCTTGGGCTCAAGCGATTCTCTTGTCTCAGCCTCCCAAATAGCTAGAACTACAGGCGCCCGCCACAACGCCCAGCTGTTTTTAGATTTAGACACGGAGCCTCACTCTGGCTCAGGCTGGTCTCAAACCTGTGCGTTCAGGCAATCCATCAGTCTCAGCCTCCCAGAGTGCTAGGATTACAGTGATGAGCCACCGTGCCCAGCTTCAAAATTCTTGATACAATGAATGTCCAGTCACTGATAAGTTGCCACAGTAAAAAGGGAAAGGAAAAAAAAAAGTATTTGTAATAACTATGCAGTTCCTCCCTTCCACTCTAGACAAATCCACTCTAAGAGCTGAGGTATTCCTTAGAAAGTTTTAAATTCTTTTCTACTAAATAAATACTACATACTCTTTCAAAATGTGCCAAAATAGAAAAAAGAAAAAGGGGGAGAGGAATGAAAGGAAAAATTAGATTCTATAAAACCTTCCAATAATAGTATGGAATTATGGCTCGGCGCCTAAGGCTCAAGCGGCTAAGGCGCCAGCCACGTACACCTGAGCTGGCGGGTTCGAATCCAGCCCGGGCCCACCAAACAACAATGTTGGCTGCAACCAAAAAATGGCTGGGCATTGTGGCGGGCGCCTGTAGTGCCAGCTACTTGGTGGAGGCAGGAGACTCGCTTGAGCCCAGGAATTGGAGGTTGGTGGAGGCAGGAGACTCGCTTGAGCCCAGGAATTGGAGGTTGCTGTGAGCTGTGAAGCCACAACACTCTATCCAGGGTGACAGCTTGAGGCTCCGTCTCAAAAAAAAAAAAAAAAAAAAAATAGTGTGGAATTATTATGACTCCCTTTTATGCCAGCCCACTATGCAGGCAAGATCTGTTCTTTGTACATAGATATTCTTGTCAATCTCCAGGTTGATCTGATACCTTTAAGTGTCTTAGACCAAGAACTCAATCTGTCATAGAAGGATCAAAAGTGCACATTTTTCCATGTGTACAGCTGGCTGCTCTACAACTAAACTCTCTGCCAAATTCACCACGTGTGAAGGTACATGACACTCACTCCACGTGAATTTTTAAAGTTCCTATCACCTCAAAGCAGAAAAGATAAAAACCCAGGGCCTCTGATAGAAAATTTTCAGTTATGGCTCAGCGCCCATAGCACGGTGGTTATGGCACCAGCCACATTCACGGGGTCTGGAGGGTTTGAACCTGGCCCGGGCCAGCTAAAACAATGACAACTGCAAGAAAAAAAAAAAAAGCCGGGCATTGTGGTGGGCGCCTGTAGCCCCAGCTACTTGAGAGGCTAAGGCAAGAGAATCACTTAAGCCCAAGAGTCAGAGGTTGCTGTGAGCTGTGATGCCACAGTACTCTACTGAGGGTGACAGTGTGAGACTCTATCTCAAAAAAAAAAAAAAGAAAAGAAAATTTTCAGTTATATAGATAACAAAAATTAATTACATGTGTTTTTAAAAAGATCTCATATATAGGGTAGTACCTATGGCTCAGTGGGTAGGGCGCCGGACCCATATACCAACGGTGGCGGGTTCAAACCCGGCCCCAGCCAAACTGCAACAACAACAAAAATAGCCGGGCATTGTGGCGGGCACCTGTAGTCCCAGCTACTGGGGAGGCTGAGGCAAGAGAATTGCCTAAGCCCAGGAGTTGGAGGTTGCTGTGAGCTGTGATACCAGAGCACTCTACTGAGGGCGATAAAATGAGACTCTGTCTCTAAAAAAAAAAAAGATCTCATATATACCTAACTTAGTGCTGGTTAAGCACAGAAATAATATGAGAAACAGTCCCTGCATTCAAGGGATTAGTAGTATGGAGAGATGAGACAAAGAGAAACGAAGGTGACTGCACAACAGTGCTCAATTCTCAAATAACATTAATATGTAGAAAAGCAGCTCAAAGAAAAGGAACCAAAAGGAGAAATGAGTAAACCAACGAGAATCACCTCCAGGCAGTTAGATGGTGTCACAGAAAAAAGACGTGGGCCTGACTCAGAAAGAAAGCAGAATTCCAGAAAGAAAGGCAGATGCACAGGAGCCCATCCTACCTCCCCCAGGAGTACCTAGGAATGTGTCCTTTTCTAGGCCAAGGTTTGTTTTGCGTATTAATTTGAGAACTGCTTTTTTGTTTTAATAATATGGTTGAGGAAAAAGTGAGAATGTTTTACAGGCCCAAAGCCGGAACTACAGTTATCCATTCACAAGATTATAAAAATATAATACATCCAAATTTAAGCAATGAAACTTTGAAATCGGGTTTGGCACCTGTAAGCTAGAGTGCCAGCCACATACACCGAGACTGGCAGGTTCGAATCCAGCCCAGCCAAACAACAATGACAATTGCAACAAAAAAATAGCTAGGTATTGTGGCGTATGCCTGTAGTCCCAGCTACTTGAGAGGCTGAGGCAAGAGAATGGCTTCAGCCCAAAAGTTTTAGGTTGCTATGAGCTATGACACCCCAGCACTCTACTGAGGGTGACATAGTGAGACTCCGTCTCAAAAAAAAAAAAAAAAAGAGAAGAAACTTTGAAATCAGATCCCCCAACACAATGGATGTGAGAGATACTGACTGCAAAGTAATATGCAGCTGACAGAAAACTGTTTTTAGAGTGTTTAGGTTTTATTTTCTTTAAGTTAACTTCTCACTCAACCTCCAGTCAAATAAGATAGGCAAAATAAGCTTCAAGTTCATAAGACTACAACTAAAAAATAAAAATATTTAGCACCCATATTTTGTATCAGTACTTTTAACATAATACTCTGCAGCCGGGCAAGGTGGCTCACTCCTGTAATCCTAGCACTCTAGGAGGCCGAGGCAGGTGGATTGCCCCAAGCTCACAGGATCAAGACCAGCCTGAGCAAGAGCAAGACCCCGTCTCTAAAAATAACCGGGTGTTGTGGCAGGCACCTGTAGTCCCAGCTGCTCGGGAGTTTGAGGCAAGAGAATCGCTTGAACCCAAGAGTTTGAGGTTGCTATGAGCTATGATGCCACAGCACTCTAACGAGGGTCACAAAGTGAAACTCTATGTCAAAATAATAACAATAATAATAATAATAATGTTAATACTCTGAGGGCGGTTCAATCTACTTTTTAAAATAATCATTGGAATAAATCTTATTTGTTTTCTAACTTCAAAGATTTTTATTATAGGTTATTTATTTTGGGAATGTAAATGTACCCTCCTATTTTGAAAGCCAGAATGACAAAAGTCTGGTTGTAAACTTTCTTCAGAAATAAAATCAAAGTCTGAGATTAGTTAACGGAAAAGGAGTACAAAAAATTTAACTTTCAGGCAGTGCCTGTGGCTCAAAGGAGTAGAGTGCCAGCACCATATGCCAGAGGTGGCGGGTTCAAACCCAGCCCTGGCCAAAAAAAAAACTGAAAACTGGAAAAAAAAAAATTTTAACTTTCAGGCAGTGCCTGTGCCTCAAAGGAGTAGGGCACTGACCCCATATGCCAGAGGAGGTGGGTTCAAACCCAGCCCTGGCCAAAAACCATACACACACAAAAATTTAACTTTCCCATCCTTTGTAAATGACCAGTGTGAGGGTCTACTCAAAGCTACCAAAATCCCAGAGCTCTTTCACCTCCTCAAAGCCAGCAAAGGATTACTCTAGGCACAACTCTTCCCAAATGCCACTCCACATCCCCACTATTTCTAACAACATCTTTTCACAATAACCTGTCTCAGAGCAACCTGACCTTAACTTACACAGATTGTCAATGTATAATGAAACCAAAACACTCATCAGCAGCCTTCACCCTGAAATAAAGGCTGATGTCAAACATGATACCACCATTGGGACCAACAAGCTAAATAAACTACCACTTCACTTCACTGGAGAGGGGCTCCCAATTCCACAGAAAGTTCTTAAGGTCGTTACAGAAAACACTAAAATGTCATCAACTCACTCCCAAGAGCATAATACTCCCAAGTGAAAGTGTTATCATAATCCCCCATTAACTGTTTTCTTCAGATCCACCGGGTAAAAGGAAATAATCTGTGGGAGGTAATAAAGGCATTTACTGAAAGTGCTCTCTCCTTTCTGCAATACTAAGAGTATTAATGAGAGGGCAATGCCTGTGGCTCAGTGGGTAGGGCGCTGGCCCCATATACCAAGGGTGGTGGGTTCAAACCCGGCCCCAGCCAAACTGCAAAAAAAATAGCCGGGCGTTGTGGCAGACACCTGTAGTCCCAGTTACTCAGGAGGCTGAAGCAAGAGAATCACCTACGCCCAGGAGTTTGAGGTTGCTCTGAGCTGTGATGCCACAGTACTCTACCAAGGGTGAAAAAGTGAGACTCTGTCTCAAAAAAAAAAAAAAAAAAAAAAAAATACTATTAGTGAGAAAGCATAATTAAGATCCAAAATATGTACACACACTTTGATTAAAACTATGTGAAAAATGTGTAGGCACATGGGCAGGAACTGGAAAGAAAGATAAATTAAAAATAACTGTATGGCTCAGTACTCTTAGCTCAGTGTTTAGGCTGGCAGGTTCGAGCTCAACCCAGGCCTGCCAAACAACAGTGACAACTACAACAACAAAATAGCCAGGAGTTGTGGTGAGCATCTGTAGTCCCAGCTACTTGAGAGGCTGATGCAAGAGAATCGTTTAAGCCCAAGAGTTTGAGGTTGCTGTGAGCTGTGACACCACAGCACCCTACTGAGGGCAACATAATGAGACTCTGTCTCAAAAAAAAAAAAAAAAAAAAAACTGTATGGTGCTTTTTTTTTCTTCCCCCAAATTTATCAAGGTTTATTCCTGCTTCAAAAAATAAACTGAAATGGAAAGAAAGTACACTTACAGGTATAAAGTCCTCTCTAGGTAAGTGAGACAACTACATTTCCTACAATCTGGAAAAGCCCAATACTTCTTTTAAAATTTAATTTTTTTTCCTCAAAAACACTGAGGCAGAAAACACAATTTTTAAATATATATATGTAAATTTATATAATCATATATAATTGGGCTTGGCACCTATAGCGCAGCAGGTGCCAAGCTAAGCTTTATTTATTTATAAATTTACATATATATAAATGTTTTATATATATTTAAAATGTGTTTTACATATAACACTTATATATATATAAGTAAGGACCTGGAAGTGCCCTTACTTCACTAAAATCATGCTCTCCAAGTGTAAAATTTAAGACATGAATTTGTAGATAATCAAACCATTTAAAAAATTCTTCAAGCCCCAGGCGGCGCCTGTGGCCCAATGAGGCACTGGCCCCATATGCCTGAAGTGGCGGGTTCAAACCCAGCCCCAGCCAAAAACTGCAAAAAAAAAATAAATAAATAAAATAAACATTTTAAAAAAAATTTTTTTCAAGCCCCTTTGGTGTATAAGCTTCCTTTTTAGAACCTAAGGATTGGACCTTGCCCCAAATGTCCAGGCACTCAAGCGTAGGACAAGACAAAACAATGAACAACCTAACCCCCAGTCCCACCTAAACCTAGAAGAGCCAAAGGCAGCCACCAATCTGGACTAACAAGGGTATGTGGCAATGCACATTCCTTCCCTCCAGGTAGGAGGTCCTTAGCTGGGTGTGCTGCCCTCTTGGACTTCGGTGTCAACAGCAGTGATCCTTGGAGCTCACCCTTTGCAAACAGAGCTGGTGGACTGTGAGGACTAGCTGACCTTCCCTGACAGCCTTGCCACCAAGAATGGAGGAATTGATGGGACAGACAGTACAGGTCAACAAGGCTGACAGTCAATTCAGCACCCAAAGAAAGTCAGTCACCCCAGGTATCCAGCCTCCAAATCTGGCCAGACAGCCTCTCTCCCTCCCATCTAAACCATTCTTCAAGCAGCTGCCCTGGTGAACTGGAAAGGCTGTAACCCTGCTCTGCTCAAATTGACTGGATGGCTTTGGAGAAGTCCTTTCTCAGAATGAACTCCAATTTTTATATAGAGAAAAGACCCGGGTGTGCAGATTCGAGGGGTGGGGGAATGCTCTGTTCTGAAGCTGCGTTTACACAGGAAACAGATTTCATTTAGATTTTAGGTTCATCTGGAGAAGGAACTTGACATGGGAGCCTAAAGCCAGCTGTTGGCATTGACACTGAGCCTCAGGTAAAAAAGACTGAACAGCTATTGTGAAGTTCAGAGATTCCCGGAGAATCAAGAAAGAAGAGGTCAGCCACCAGCCCACCCACACACCCTCAAGCCCAGGGGACATCAAAGGGGGATCAGCCAAGGCACAGCGCTGCCCCCAAGGACCCTAACGGCCCTGCCAGCCCTCGGGGCACCCGGAGGACGGACGGTAGCACCCCAGCCCGGAGGACGGAAGTTAGCGAGTGGGGCGGCGCGGGCTACTCACGGGTCCCCGCGGTCCGGCCCCCTGCCGCGGCAGTGGATGGGGTTGAGCTCGTCCTGGGGAAAGGCGTGTGCCATGTAGTTGTCATAGCCAAAGACGAACATGCCCCGCGCCAGGTCGCGCATCTGGGCGCGCAGCTGCGGCGGGAAGGCCCGGCTGTAGCGCTTCTCGTACTCGTCCCGGCCGCGGCCCCGGCCGCCCAGCACGTAGCCCCAGTGGGCCGGGCCGCACACGCCCGGTCCGGGCCGCCGCGGAGCCCGGCGCTGTCCAGCCGCCGCCCCGCTCACCGGCGGCTGCAGCCACGACGGCCCCGACGGCCCCGCGGGTGGCCCGGCCCGGCCCGCGGGCCCCGAGGCGGGCATCACGGGGCCATCGGGGCCCCGCAGACGCTGGAAACCGAAGCTGAGAGGAAAGCGCTGGTAGAAGCCCATGCTGGGCCCCAGCCCGAAGACGAACCACAATACTCCATGGAGGCCAAGCCGGAGGAGCACCAGCCCCAGGACGAGCGCTCGCCATTGCATGGTCGCTCGGGCGCCGCGGGCATTATTTTAAAGCGCTGGGGGCCTCCCCCGCCGACCACCGCACACCGCGCCCGGCCCGTAGAGCGGCTCACTTCCCCTTTAAGGAACTCCTCCGTGACGCACCAGGAACTGGCCCATTGTCCCCAACCCCCAGGTCCTCGGGCCTGGCCAGCCAGGCCCGGCATTCGCCCGCCCGGTCGCCCGGGATTGGCCCGGCCTCGCGGGGCGCGGCCGGGGACACCCCCAGCGCCACAGGCCGCCCGGGCGTCCGCCCCGCCTCGAGGCCCCGCCCCCCCTTCAGGGTCCCGCCCTCTGGGCGGTCCGGAGTCAAGACAGGCTGGCGTGGCAAGAAGAGGCCGCTCCGGTTCCGGCGAGGGAACTTGCAGCCAATGGGAGCGCGGCCCGGGAGCGCCTGCCGGACGCGGGACGGAGACGTGGCCCAGCCTTGCCCTGCCTTGGGTAGATAAGGCCTCCGTGTTGAGCCCGAACTGGGACCTGAAAAAGCCCCTCCAGTTCTAGGTGAGGAGGGACTATCAGTTAAAAGAGACATATTCGGAAAAGAGGAAGGAATGGTACACTTCTGGCTAAAAAGTTACCCCTGCAGGGCGGCGCCTGTGGCTCAAAGGAGTAGGGCGCTGCCCCATATGCCGGAGGTGGCGGATTCAAACCCAGCCGGCCAAAAACTACGGAGAAAAGAAAAAATAAAGTTACTTTTCCATATTGAGGGCAGGGTTTAATTTTTATTTTTAGATAGCCTGAGTGTCTATAGTGGGTGTGGGATGCTTCCTTTCAGCTCAAAACGGTATTATGAATTCTGCTCTTTTTTATTAGAACACTCCACCCTGTAAGAATCCCTCATGGTGCTTGCAAAACACATCTCGCCGGCTCAGCTTTTGCAAACAAAGCTGGTGGACTGTGAGGACTAGCTGACCTTCCCTGACAGCCTGGCCACCAAGAATAGAGGAACTGATGGGACAGACAGTACAGGTCAACAACGCTGACAGTCAATTCAACACCCAAAGAAAGTCAGTGGCCCCAGGTATCCAGACTCCAAATTTGGCCAGCTTGCCTCTCTCCCATCCAAACCATTCTTCAGGGCGGTGCCTGTGGCTCAGTGAGTAGGGCGCCGGCACTGTATACCCAGGGTGGCGGGTTTGAACCCTGCCCCTGCCAAACTGCAACCAAAAAAGGATCTGGGCATTGTGGTGGGCGCCTGTAGTCCCAGCTACTCGGGAGGCTGAGGCAAGAAAATCGCCTTAGCCCAGGAGTTGGAGGTTGCTGTGAGCTGTGTGACTCTACCGGAGGCGATAAAGTGAGACTCTGTCTCTACCAAAAAAAAAAAAAAAGATAGGCATACTTAGGGTGGGAGCTAAATTTACAAAACGGTAAGAATGGGAGACAGGAGATGAAGGTGGGGCAGAACCTAAACTGCCCAGACCAGCTGTGTCGTGTCTGCCCTAGCCTGCCTGACTCCATCTTATTCTCACTACTTGTGCTTTCAAAATCACTTTACCCTACTGTATTTACTTCCTATAATGAAGTTTGGAAATCTCAGTTCTGAAGAGCTATGGCTTTCTTATAGTAAAGATTCTCCACAGTTTAGGGTTTTGTTTTCTTTTGTTTGCTGCATTTAGAATTGCCTGTAAGGGCCAGGTGAGGTGGCTCATGCCTGTAATGCCAGCACTCTGGGAAGCCTCGGTGGGTAGATTGCCTGAGTTCACAAGTTGGAGTCCAGTCTGAGCCAGAGCGAGACCTCATCTCTAAAAGCAGTTAGGCGTTGTGGTGGGCGCCTGTAGTCCCAGCTACTTGGGAGGCTGAGGCAAGAGAATCGTTTGAGCCCAAGAGTTTGAGGTTGCTGTAAGCCATGATAAAGCCAGGGCACTCAACCCAGGTCAACAAACTGAGACTGTCTCATAGAAAAGGTAAGTTATCATATGGGACTCTCATCATATTTTCAGCGTTTGAACTTTTTGCAATACAGAGGAGATGCAATGGGGGCTAAGAAACACTTGATTACAACACACAGTAGCTGGCACATAGTCGTAAGGTCCTTTTTGTTGGCTGAGCCTTGTTCCTCCTTAAAATTATAAGACGTAGGCTGGACCAAACAGCAAAAATTGTACAAAAGATCTTGAACCAGGGTCTTTGGTCTCTGCAGATTCTGCTTTCTCCCTCTGTGGGAAGGGTGCCTAGGAACCCAGCTGGAAACCCAGCCCTTGACCCTAAACATTCAGATTCTGCCTTCCTGGAACTTGCAAACTTAATGAGTATTAAGTTTCACATTGTATGTTTCCTTCCTAATCTACTTTATTACAAATTTTAACTTGATCTCACCAATTATAGATCATATTGATGACCACTCCAGTTCTCATATTAAAGTGCTAATAAGTCTCTTTTAATAAGCAGAGAACGTCCAACTTCTCAAAGGTGCTTTTCAAAGTAAAACTGACAACAGCTACCAGTTGTATAGGTCTTACGGGATATTTTTAAAATTCATTTTGGTGTGTGTGCACCCCTTCCCCCCCACCTCATCTTACAGCTTCTAAAACAATTTCACATGTGTGCTCAATCTTCACAGAAAATACTGCAAGATTTATTCCACAAACCATAATGGAAGAAATCAGGTTGGGGGCTCAAGGCTGAAAAGAGCTACCACTTTAATGCAGGACAATTTACATGCAAATAACTGGCCCTCTTACTCTTCCCAAGCCATCCCTTGGGCAATAATTTTGAAGTTAAAGACTATCAAAGCACACTCTGGGAGGCTGAGGTGGGTGGATTGCCTGAGCTCATGGATTCAAGACCCGCCTGAGCAAGAGCGAACCCCTGGGCTTTGGTGTGCACACCTGTAGTTCCAGCTACTTGGAAGGCTGAGGCAAGACAATCACTTGAGCCCAGGAGTTTGAGGTTGCTGTGAGCCATGACTACATGGCACTCTACCAAGGGCGACAATGTGAGACTCTGTATCAAAAATTAATAAATAAAGACTGTCAAGGCACAGCCAACAAATTAGGAGCCAGGGTAAGAAATTGTTTCCTTCTCTGAAATGAAAGAAAATGGGCCATTTTGAGATTAGTCTGATAGATTAGACTAGGGATCCCCTCAAGGTAAATATAGCCAATAAGATTGGAAGAACGGGCCAGGCTCCAGTGGGGTGAGTCATGCCTATAATTCCAGCACTTTGGAAGGCACAGGAGGGAGGATCAAGTAATACCAGGAGATCAAGACCGGCCCAAACAAGAGCAAGATCCCCACCTCTACAAAAAATAGAAAAATTAGCTGGGTGTAGTGGTGCACACCTATGCTCCCAGCCACTCAGGAGGCTGAGACAGGAGGATTGCTGGAGCTCAGGAGGAGTTGGAGCTATGATGCCACCACTGTCCTTTAGCTGGGGTGACAGACCAAGACCCTGTCACAAAAAAAAAGAAAATTGAAGGAAATATATATATATTTTCTTTTTTGAGACAAAGTCTCACTATGTTGCCCTTGTTAGAGGAGTTGGAGCTATGATGCCACCACTGTCCTTTAGCTGGGGTGACAGACCAAGACCCTGTCAAAAAAAAAAAAAAATTGAAGGAAATATATATTTTTTTTCTCATGTTAGACAAAGTCTCACTATGTTGCCCTCACAGCAACCTCAAACTCTTGGGCTCAAGCAATTCTCCTGCCTCAGAGTCTCAAATACCTGGGACTACAAGGCACCTGCCACAATGCCCAGCTATTTTGTTGTTGTTGTTGCAGTTGTTTAGCTGGCCCAGGCCAGGTTCGAACCCGCCACCCTTGGTGTATGTGGCTGGTGCCATAACTACTGTGCTACGGGTGCCGAGCCAATAAGTATTATCTTAAAAAAAGAAAATGATTGGGCCAACACCCAAATATAATCAGAAAACCCCAAGGTTTAAAAACAAAAAGGCTAGCTCAGTGCCTATGGCTCAAGAGACTAAGGCACCAGCCACATACACCTGAGCTGGCCAGTTTGAATCCAGCTGGGTCCACCAAACAGCAATGATGGCTGCAACCAAAAAATAGCCGGGCATTGTGGCGGGCGCCTGTAGTCTCAGCTACTTGGGAGGCGGAGAAAGGAGAATCGCTTGAGCCCAGGAGGTGGAGGTTACTATGAGCTGTGATGCCACAGCACTCTACCCAGGGTGACAGCTTGAGACACAGTCTAAAAAAAAAAAAAAAAAAAAAAGGCTGGGCACAGTGACACATGCCTATAATTCTAGCACTCTGGGAGGCCAAGGTGGGTGGATTGCTTGAGCTCATGAGTTTGAGACCAGCCTGAGCAAAAGACCCTCTCTACTAAAAACAGAAAAACAAGGTAGGCATTGGGACAGGCAGCTGAAGGTCCAGCTACTTGGGAGGCTGTGGCAAGAGGATCACTTGAGCCCAAGAATTGGAGGTTGCTGTGAGCTATGACACCAGGATAGTCTACCTAGGGTGATAATGAGTCTGTCTCAAATTAAAGAAGCCCCAGGGCGGCACCTGTGACTCAAAGGAGTAGGGCAGCGGCCCCATAAACCAGAGGTGGCGGGGTTCAAATCCGACCCTGTTCAAAAACTGCAAAAAAAAAAAAAAAAAAGCCCTAGCTTAAAAAATCAATTGTCGGCTTGGCGCCTGTGGCTCAGTGGGCTAAGGTGCCAGCCACGTGCACCTGAGCTGGCGGGTTCGAATCCAGCCCGGGCCACCAAGCAACAATGACAGCTGCAACCAAAAAAAAAAAATGGCCGGGCGTTGTGGCGGGCGCCTGTGGTTCCAGCTACTTGGGAGGCAGAGGCAGGAGACTTGCTTGAGCCCTGGAGTTGGAGGTTGCTGTGAGCTGTGATGCCACGGTACTACTCTCTCCAGGGTGACGGCTTGAGGCTCTGTCTCAAAAAAAAAAAAAAAAATCAATTGTCGTCTCAGCGCCTGTGGCTCAGCGATCTAAGGTGCCAGCTACATACACCTGAGCTGGCGGGTTCGAATCCAGCCATGGCCCGCCAAACAACGACAGCTGCAACCAAAAACTGGCCGGGCATTGTGGTGGGCGCCTGTAGTCCCAGCTACTTGGGAGACGGAGGCAGGAGACTCGCTTGAGCCCAGGAATTGGAGGTTGTTGTGAGCTGTGAAGCCACGACACTCTATCCAGGGTAACAGCTTGAGGCTCTATCTCAAAAAAAAAAAATCAATTGTCTTAAGGAGCAGGTGGATTTGTGATAGGTTTTTCTATAATCTCACAAGAGCTTCAGGGACTGATAAAAAAGGAAAAGGAGACGCTTCCATTGGAAAAATGGCTTTACTATGGGGAGTGACAAATAAAAATTAAGAACTCAGATTCAAGACTCCAATTGTCAAGTGTTCAAATCACAGGTCCAACCAATGAGTAATTGTGAGAAGTTACTTTTCTGGACTTGTTTCTTCATACACAAAATGGGGGAGTGATAATGTCAAGGCCCACTGGAGAGAAAGAGCACCCAAACACCACGTTTATAAGAGGAAGGGCTTTATTTCAGTCAGCGAATCAAACAGCACAGAAGAATTCAAAATGGCCATGCTCCCCAACTGGCTTGGTCTTTCCCTTTTTGTCTCCAGTCAAAAAGTTCGAACTCACTTCTGCTTGCAGGAGAAGCTGTTCCAGCCCCCACAGAACTACCAGATTTCACAGAAGTGGAAATTTTCAGGTCCCAGGAAGTTAAGTCTACAAATTCCTAAGAGCTGAGTCACCATGGAGAGGACCCTGCAAGTGTATCCACCCTGCAAGTGGGTCTCCTTGAGAAGACATCCTAAAACTCACCAATCCCAGGTATACTCTCTCAAGAACAGTACTTACCACAGTCATGAGAATTATTAAATATAAGGGCAACCTAAAAGTCGCCATGTATAGGGAAAATGGGAAATTATAGTTAAATATACCTTTATTTACAAAATACTCATTACAAAATTTTACTAAATATTTACAAAATATTTCTCTATATGTTGATATATACACTTAAAAATATTAAAAATATAAAATATGGCCAAAAGTGGTGGCTCATGCCTATACTATAATCCTAGCACTCTGGGAGGTCGAGGCGGGGTGGACTGCTTGAGCTCAGGAGTTCCAGATGAGCCTGAGCAAGAGTAAGACCCCAGTCTCTAAAACAAAGTAGCCAAGTGTTGTGGTGGGCACTAGTAGTCCCAGCTACTCAGGAGCCTGAGGCAAGAGAATCACTTGAGCCCAAGAGTTTGAGGTTGCAGTGAGCCTATGACACTATAGCACTCAACCTCAGGGCAACTGAGTGAGACTCTGTCTCAAAAAATAAAAAAAAAAGAAAGAAATATATATATATAAAATATATATATACATATATATTATTTTTATATACATATATATATATACATATATATATATATATATATATATATATATATATATATATATATATATATAAAATGAGCTTAATTTTTCCTATGTACATTC
>CAUYRH010018166.1:0-13996 GCA_963574655.1 Perodicticus potto
ACATCACAGCTCACAGCAACCTCCAATTCCTGGGCTCAAGCGAGTCTCTTGCCTCTGCCTCCCAAGTAGCTGGGACTACAGGCGCCCGCCACAACGCCCGGCCATTTTTTGGTTGCAGCCGTCATTGTTGTTTGGCGGGCCGGGCTGGATTCGAACCCACCAGCTCAGGTGTACATGGCTGGTGCCTTCGCCTGTTGAGCCACAGGCGCCGAGCCACCTTTTTTTTTTTTTTTGTGACAGAGCCTCAAGCTGTCACCCTGGATAGAGTGCTATGGCATCACAGCTCACAGCAACCTCCAATTCCTGGGCTCAAGCGAGTCTCTTGCCTCTGCCTCCCCAGTAGCTGGGACTACAGGCGCCCGCCACAACGCCCGGCCATTTTTTGGTTTCAGCCGTCATTGTTTGGTGGGTCCGGGCTGGATTTGAACCCACCAGCTCAGATGTACGTGGCTGGCGCCTTAGTCCGTTTAGCCACAGGCACCGAGCCCCACCTTTTTTTTTTTTTTTAGACAAAGTCTGACTCTGTCACCCTGGGGTAATGCCATAGTGTCATAGCTCATAGCAACCTCAAACTCTTAGCTCAAGAGATCCTGTTGCCTCAGCCTCCCAAGTAACTGGGATTATAGGTGCCTGCTATAACTCCTGGCTAGTTTTTCTATTTTTAGTAGAGATGATGTCTCGCTCTTGCTCAGGCTGGTCTTGAACTCATGAGCCCAAGCAATCTACCTGCCTCAGCCTCCCAAAGGGCTAGGATTACAAATGTGAGCCACCATGCCTGGCCCAGCTCCTGTTTTTCTAAGATATATTGACTCACAGGCCCTTGAGAGTCCATCTTACTTTTTCACATGTTTATTATATATGCTTGTTTCTTTTTTCCCCTTCCTTTTATTTGCTCCATTAACTTTTCTTTTTTTTTTTTGGAGACAGAGTCTCACTTTGTCACCCTCAGTAGAGTGCCATGGCATTACAGCTCACAGCAACCTCAAACTCTTGGGCTTAAGCAATTTTCGTGCCTCCCAAGTAGCTGGGACAACAGGCGCCCACCACAAGGCCCACCTATTTTTTGATGTTGTTGCAGTTGTCATTGTCATTTAGCAGGCCTGGGCTGGGTTCGAACCTGCCTGCTTCAGTGTATGTGGCTGGCTCCCTAACTAAACAATGGGTGCTGAGCCCCTCCATTAAATTTCTTTTTTCTTTCCTTTTCTTTTCTTGTTTTTTTTTTTGAGACAGAGCCTCAAGCTGTAGCCCTGGGTAGTGTCCTGGCATCACAGCTCACAGCAACCTCCAACTCCTGGGCTTAAGTGATTCTCTTGCCTCAGCCTTCCAAGTAGCTGGGACTACAAGCACACGCCACAACACCCGGATATTTTTTGGTTGTAGTTTTCTTTTTTTTTTGGAGACAGCCTTAAGCTATCACCCTGGGTAGAGTGCCGTGGCGTCACAGCTCACAGCAACCTCCAATTCCTGGGTTCAAGTGAGTCTCCTGCCTCTGCCTCCCAAGTAGCTGGGACTATAGGGGCCCGCCACAATGCTCGGCCATTTTTTGGTTGCAGCTGTCATTGTTGTTTGGCAGGCTCCGGCTGGATTCTAACCCACCAGCTCAGGTGTACATGGCTAGCGCCTTAGCTGCTTGAGCCACAGGCACAGAGCCATGGTTGTAGTTTTCATTGTTGTTTGGCAGGTCTGGGCTGGATTCGAACCTGGCAGCTCTGGTTTATGTGGCTGGTGCCTTAGCCGCTTGAGCTACAGGCGTCGAGGCTAACGTTTGTTAAAGTTCCTATCTATTTTTTCTTTTTAAAGATTTTCCTTGCTCTTTCCCATTTTTTCCCTGTCTTCTCATTCTTTCTCACTCTGTAACAATGCTCATACCCTCATTGTCAAAGCCACTTACCCAGCTTTACGAAGCACCTTTCCCAGTTCCCAGAGCTGTGGCTCCAATGCCACCTTCAGTCGGCCCACCACAATCACAGGCAAACTCCCTACAAATTCACATTCGGTGGCTGGAATGCCCAGAGCCCTACAGAAGGAAGAGGGGGCAAGAAAAAGAAGAAACTTCTGAGGTTCATTACTGACTCTGGTTGACTGAGTAGGGAGAGCCCATCAGGCCTCTTTAACTTTCTCTCCACACAGTCACAGCTGTTCATGAGACCTTTCCACTGCCCCCTTCCCTATCTTTGCCTCAAAACCTTGCCCGTCCCTCCCTGCCACCTTGTGGTTTCCTTGCCCTGGGTATCTGCTCCAGGAAATACTTTGTGGGAAACTCACTGTGCCATGACTCTCTGGACATTGTTAGCATAGAGGGTGGGGTCCCTGCTCTCCTCAGTGCTGGGGTGATACACAGGGAGGAACTGAAACAGATACAGTTCTTATCAGGACTTCAAAGTAAGGAGTGAACGGTTCCATCTTCCTTCTCCAAGGCTTTAGGGGTCCAAGATGTCCATTTTCCCATCCCATTCACAGGGGTCCTACCTCCACATCCACAACGCTGCAGGGCTGAGAAGCTGTGAGCCAGAGGACTTTGAGTCTAGAAGAGAGATATTGGTGCTCACCAATCTCTAACTATGGGCTTCTCCCGCCCTGAGGTGGGGAGAGGAAAAGTCCTGCCTGTTGATACACGAATGAATGGACTCCCAGCTGTAGAGTCAGCTGGGAGACTTGAGGGAAGGGCCAGAAAGGTGGCTGGGAAAGACAGCAGAGCTGCAGAGACATGCCAGAGGAAAAACTGAAGGCAACCAGAGGTTTGAGTAACAGAAGGAAAAGGGAAGAGGCATGTCTGGTGGATCTTAAGAAGGGACAAGAAAGGAAGAATCACAGAAACATAGGAAAGTGCAGACGAGCCCTAATCACACTTGGAATGACTTAGGTGAAAGAGCTGAAAGCACCACCAGGTTATATCGAGAGATCAGAGAGAAAGAGACTTCTTCTCTAGAGTTCTCTCAGTCTTGGGATGAAAAAGGCCCATTCACCTTTTCAATTCTGGAGATTGAAAGATGGGCCAGGAATTGTCTAATGGACCCTGCATTCCACCCTCACCCCAGGAATACCAGAACTCACACTCCAGGGCCCCTCCACGCCCAGCTAGTGGTGTCCTATGAGAGAAACAGAGGAGAGGGTAGAAGAGCATTACTTTTATTTCCAGTCCTTGGAACTGGCCAATTAGCTTTGAGGAGAGGCCCTGACCCCGCCCCCAGATATACATCCCATTATAACACCTAGTTTTCACTTATTTCCATTTAGGGTGGATTCATGCTTCCCCCTGCCCCCTTTTTTGGACTAAGACTCACCAGACTGTTGGGGTAGCGGATGAGGACAGGCTGCACCGGCACCCCTGCGATGAAGGCTCCTAAATCCCATTTCCACCCCCACCCCCAGGCAGAGGTTAGTACATGGAGGTAACTGAAAGGCATTGAGTATGGGGGTCTGGCCAGTTCTCAGATGAGATGGGGCCTTGCTTCATTCAGTGATCATTTTCCCCCTGACTCCTTGACTTGTCGGTATCAGCTAGGAAGTTCCCCATCCTTTTTTTTCCCACAACCCTCCCCACCTTTCCACTTCTTGGGTTATTCCAGAGTCCCTGCCCTGAATCTGCCACCATTTTTTTGCCTCACCCTACCACCTACTATCCATTTATTCACCTGGTTTGAACTTAAGCAAAGCCTTCTTGTTGGAACAGGTGCCCTCAGGAAAGAACAGTACCTGGGGGGGAATAAAAGAGCAGAAAACGGTGGAGAAGTCTGAAGGGAAGGAAAGAGGAATGGAAAGCCTCTTTAGGAGGACATAAAAGGTGAGGAGAAGGTCTCAAAGCCCTTACCCACCTGGGGCCACTTGCCTCTGGAGGTGGCCCGTCTTCGGACCTCTTCCACCACTTTGCGCCGAGAGGCTGGGTCATGCCGGGATACTAGGATGGCTTGGTTGAATCGAAGAAGAGCTGGGGGTGGGAAGGATATAAGGAGGAGTCATTTGGTTTCCACCCAGGGGCAGAAACAGTTGCAGTCTCCACTTCCCAACAGTATGAGATAATTCTCAGTTATCTCTTTTTTTGTTTTGTTTGGAGACAGAGTCTTCCTTTTGTCCCCCCTGGTAGAGCACAGTGGCATCATAGCTCACAGCAACCTCAAACTCTTGGGTTCAATTGATCCTCTTGCCTCAGTTTTTCATTTATAAGTAGAGACGGGGTTCTCACTCTTGCTCATGCTGGTCTTGAACATGTGAGCTCAAGCTATCCACCCACCATGGTCTCCCAAAGTGCTAGGATTACAGGCATGAGCCACCATGCCTAGCCTTTGTCCTGGGGACAATCCCTTTGTAGTGTGTAGTCCTTTTAGAAAACTGATCAGAGCTCCCTCCAACACCTTCTCCACACCCCAGCCCTCAGAGTCTCAGAGATTGGGTTGACAATAGTATTAATTGATATTTCACTCGCCAATCCCTTCTAACTTCTCCCTTCCCACCTGAGGCCAGTTCTTCTCTCCAGTGTCTCCAATTCCTGACTTTTTGGCCAAGAGTTGCCATCCTTCCCCTTTACCCCGGTTGAACTCTCTCACCTCCAATGACAGGCACAGAAAGGTTCTCAGCTCGAGACACAACCTTGGGCAGGTCACAGGGCAGCAGAACAATGGGGTCAAAGAAAGTGGAGTGGGGGGCAGCAACAAGGACAGGGGCTTGAAGGCGAGAGGCCCGCTGGCCGCGAACGCGAATCCGGAGGAAGCCCAGCAGGAAAAAGAGCAGGCGGCTCAGGCCCAGCACCCCATTGTGGCACACAGTCCTGGCAGGGCAAGGCTGGGTATCAGTGGAGGCAGCAGGTCTGACCCTTGCTCACCCCCAGATTCAGGCACCAGGAAAGCAGGACACCGCTCTTTTCCCCTCAAATAGGACTTGGCCAAGGGCTAAAGTCTCTGGCCACTTTGGGACTTATCAGGGCACATTAGACGGAGTTGAAATCTTGGGTACCAGATCTGAATCTGGCTGACTCATCACACCTACTCTTGTTGGTCTGGGTAGTTTTAGAACCCTCCCTCCTCTTCTTCTCAAAAGGGGAGCAGAATATACAGTAGGGAAGAGAAGTAGGGTCTCTGGGGGCTGATCTCCCACTTACTTCCTCCATCCTGTAATTGGCTCCTGAAGCTGCTCCTCAGTAAGACCAGCCACTTGCAGCCAGGCAAAAGGCCAGAGGAGAAAGAGGACGATAAAGGCCAAAAGCACTCGGATGGGGGCCAGCAATGCCCCTAGGAGGCAGAACTGCAGAAGGCGGGAGAGAATGCCACTTCAGGGCTGGGAGATGCTCCTTTCACAGCACCTCCTACAATGATGGACCCAGGAGCAGAAGACCATCATTCTTTGTAGATGATAGGTGATGTGGGAACAAGAGAGGAGTCTGGGGCCCAAGGTGGGGTGACGATATCAAGGAGGGCAAGAGAATAAAAGATTAGAAGTATCAAGGGCCTCATTTTCTGTCTCTCAGTTGGTTCCCACCCCATCTATAAAACTGAATGTCATAAAACGCATCTAGCACTTAGAGGATTTAATGAGATAACCTATGGGAAATGCTCGGCACTGCACCTGATATGGAGTAGGCTAGAGATAGGCCCTCTTCTCCCACATCCTATTCCATAAATAGCTCTAGGTACAAGACAAAACCAGGTGTTCAGTTCTTTCTACTTTGGGCCTGGGAGGCAGAGGTTCACTGAGAGGTCCACTTTTCAGGCCCGGGGTCAGCTTTCTGTCCAACAGGAATCCCACAGTACTGGGGGATGGGGAAGAGAAGAGCTCGGCCCTCCTCCATGGGTAGGGGTTGCCAGGAGCCAGGGTGACTCCATAGGCTGCCTTGGGGAGGGAACAGGTAAACAAACCTAGCCCCTTGAGCCCGTCTCAGGGGAGTGGATGACAGCGGAAACCTTGGACACTCCCTCTCCACACCACCCCCTAGTTCCCCTAGGCTCTCCACTTCCTGTAGCTAACCCCCCTTTCTATCCTCCCTGCCCCCTCTCAGAAGTGCTGCAGTGCGGGGTGCGGGGAATAGGAAGAAGGGGTGTTGGAAGGACATAGGGACGCAAGCTTTAGGCCCAGAAACGTCTTCCCTCTAAGTCAGAGCTCCCGAGAAGCACTCAGCACGTCCCTGCCCCCATCCCGCCTTCCCGTAGCCTACTCCATTCTAGCATCAGCCTCCGCAGGATGTAATCCGCATTGCCCGAGGCCCTCCATCTCTCCTGCCCCTTGGTCTCCTGCAGTCCTCCATCCCCACCTACTCAGTTCCTGCACATCTTCGAGCTTATCTACTGCTCAAGCTGGAGTCCTCTTCAGGACTCCTAGCCCGCCCCCGGCCGCCCCCACGTGCGCATCCCCGCACTCCTGCTCCGCAAGCCTCTCAGCCAAGTCCTTCCTATGGATCCCCATGCCCACTTTGGCCAGGGCTATAAAAGGCCCAGTTTTCATATCCCCACGAGTCCTCCCGACGCCCACTGCCCACACCTTACCTTAACCCTCTGGAGGCGGGAGAGATGTAACTCATGCACGAAGGGGTTCGGGGGTGTTGGGGGACCGGGGGTGGGGTCGAGGGGGGCCCAGTCCCCCGGACTCCCCTGGCTCATGGCGCGAGAAGCTGGGAGGAAGGGCGCCCGGGCCCCGGCCCCAGCCCCCGATCCGCAGAGCAGCTGCAGCAGCAGCGACGGCAGTGCTCTGGCCCCGGCCCCGCCCGGTGCGGCCGCCCAGGGGCGGGGAGCAGGCGGCGCGGCCCAGCCCGCCCGCGTTGTCAGGGTGCCGGTCGCGGGGCGGGGCTTCCAGCGCCCTGGCACCCCTGTTCCTCGGCGCTCGCGCCCGCAGCCCCTCCGGCCATTGTCCCGCGGCGGCCGATCTGGCTGACCCGGGGCCTCCGCCCTCCAGTGGCGGCCGCCTCACCCCCCACACCCCCCGGCTTCGAGCTGGGGGCGGGAGTGGGGCCGCGAGGTGGGCGCCGCGGCTCCCGGCCCCGGCGCCGAGGTCACTCGGAGAGCGCAGATCGGGGTGGAGCCTTCTGGCTGGTGGGAGTGGAGGGCCGGGTGCGCTCTACGCGGAAGCCGGCAGCTCGGGGATAAGGCGGGGCCCGGCTCTCAGTGCGGGTTCCCAGGCCCCATCCGCCCCTCCTCGCAGCCCGACCACCGTCCTTTCCCGGTCCATGCGACGCCATCGCACGGGGGCTGGAGGTTCTCGCGCCCTCTGGCGGCCCCCTGGCGCATCACACGGTGCTGCCTCACGTCCTGCCTGCGCTGGGCAAGGCGGGGTGTGAAGGCTCCTGAGTACCTCGGAACGCTAGCCTGTGTGCCTCCCACCAGGCTTGGCTGGGACAGGCAGTGGGTCCGGACCTCTCCCCTTCTCTCTCTCAACGCAGGACACAGTAATTCCCGTCACCTACAGGCTCCAGACTACCCTAGAAAACTCTTAACTATTCAGCTCCCAGGTCGACACGCCGTGGTGTGATCAGGTACCAAGGAAGTGGATGCACTTGAGATCCATACCCAGTAACATATTCAAAAATACATGTGCATGACAAAGCGGGGATAAGAGACTCATTGTTTGTGAATAGAAGCTGTTTTCCCCAGTGAATGGCAGTTAGGGGAGCTGAAGGAAGAAAGTGAAGGAAAAAGAAGACTCACGTGACTAAGGAAGGGTGTCTGTCACCCTTTAAGGGGTTTCCCTTTAAATCATACTCCAAAATAATCTGTTCTAGGATATTTTCTGTTCCTTGGTTTCAGTAGGGAGCATCCTGCAACCAAGGAACAGCTCCAGGATATTTTTGTAAATAACATGGAGGTCCCAACTCAAATCTATACATAATTCCCAAACTTTTTTTCTTTTTAAAGCAAGTAATATCAACTTCCTACCTTCTCACCAGAACCAAGAAAGTACTTGCCTTTCGGGAAAAGGTGGTTTAAGGAATAATAATGTTCACAGGGTGGGAGATAGGGTCAGTGGGAAGTGTAGGGAAGTTTAAATTTTTCCCTTGAATGTTCAGTCATTTGACTGTATTAAAACAATCTGATAATACATCAATTAATAGGACAAAAAAGCATATAAATTTTATTAAATGCACACATATGCCTGGAAGTCATACAAAGTATGAAAACTCAAAGGAATGGTTCCAGTGGTTCTCAACCTTCCTAATGCCATGATGTATTTTCATTGTTACGAAGGGGTCACGACCCACAGGTTGTGAACCGCTGGTAGACAGTTACCACTTGTATATCACCTTGAGGTTGGGGGACTTACATCTTGGCAAAATAGATTATGGGAAGGAGAAAAAAGGCAAGGCCTGGCTAGCAAAGATGATCTTGTTATGCAGAAGAACCTCTTGGTAATACCCCTTGGAAAGAGTTGACAGTAAACGTTTCTGTCGGACTTTTTTTTCTTTTGAGACAGAAGCACACTATCTTGCTCTGGGTAGAGTGCCATGGCATCATAGCTCACAGTAACCTCAATCTCTTGGCCTTGAGCAATCTTCTTGCTTCAGCCTCCTGAGTAGCTGAAACTATGGTTATGGGCCACAACACTGGGCTAAGTTTTCTATTTATTTATTTATTTTTTTAATTGTTGGGGATTCATTGTGGGTACAAGAAACCAGGTTACAATGATTGCATTTGTTAGGTAAAGTACCTCTTACAATCTTTTTTTAAATTGTAGAGACAGAGTCTCACTTTATCGCCCTCAGAGGGCTGTGGCATTACACAGCTCACAGCAACCTCCAACTCCTGGGCTTAGGGGATTCTCTTGCCTCAGCCTCCTGAGTAGCTGGGACTACAGACGCCCGCCACAACTCCTGGCTATTTTTTTTTGTTGTTGCAGTTCAGCTGGGGCTGGATTTGAACCCGCCACCTTTGGTATACAGGGCGACACCCTACTCATTGAGCCACAGGCACCGCCTTAAGTTTTCTATTTTTAATGGAGATGGGGTCTCCCTCTTGCTTGGCTAGTCTCAAACTTCTGAGCCCACATGATCCTCCTTTCTCAGCCTCCCAGAGTGCTAGGATTACAGACTCAAGCCGCCATGCACTCCCTTGGCCTCTGTCAGACTTTTTAAGGTGTCATACTCTCAGTTGATCCTTCCTTGTTTGGGTAAAGAAGGGCTTCAGAGAAAGCCTGGTTTTTTCTACAGATGCCGATTTCCTTCACCAAAGATAACTTTGCAGGCTATCTCAAAACATGTAGTATATCCACAAAGTATATTTTGTAGTGAAATTGTTTGGTTTCCTTTAAGAATATATTCAATAAACACCATGAAAAACCAACTGTAGGGCTAGAGTTTTGATAATCAAGTATTTGCTAGTGTGGGTGAGGCAAGATGAACTAGAAAGTTCATTTCTATAGGAGAGTCATGAAAACATTCACATTTTTCCTTGCCTCTATCCCATCACCAAACAAACATGGTGGCCTATCTATACGCAATCTGAGAAGGGCCAACCTGGGTAAAGAATATCCTTGAGAAATTGATGATCTCTGGTGGTGTCGGTCACTCCTTAAAAATGTCTGCCAGGCTAGACAGATTCCTGTTTCACCTGACCCCTCTATCTCTATCAGTCACCATTATCCAGGGGTAATGGGAACAATAGCAGAGTAATGGGCTGTGGATCACTGGATACCCTTAACCTTCTATAGGAAGGGGGACCAGGCAGAAGCCAGAAGTCATAGCTATCTAGGTTTCCTTTCAGTCTCCCACACCTTTACTTACTTACACCCAGTCTATATTGTCAGGAAGAGATCAGTCAGCACTCTTAGTGAAATAAATAAATATCTTAGTCAAGATTTGTTTATTTCTGTATGGGTTGAAGTTTGTGTCACTGTTACCCCGCCCCACCCCCAGTTCACATATGGAAGTTCATATATATCTCCCAGTAGGTTGGTTATTTGGATGTGGTCTTTGGGAAGTAATTAAGTCTAGAGGAGGTCATGAAGGATTCTCATGCTGGAATTAGTGCTTTTATAAGAAGAGGAGGGGGAGGCGCTTGTGGCTCAGTGAGTAGGGGGCCCGGCTCCATATACCGAGGATGGCGTGTTCAAACCCGACCCCAGCCAAACTGCAACAACAACTGCAACAACAACAACAACAACTGTATATATACAACCTCCCCCAATATAGTAATTATATACAAATTACTACAATTGAATTAAGCACAACTACATACAATTAACTCTCAATAATATATAGAGAAAATTTTGGTACTAATTTCTAATTCTATATATATATGTTGTTGTTGAGGAGGAAAGAGAGAGATCTCTCTTTCCATGAAGATGCAAAGAGGAAAAGACACGTGAGTACACAGCAAAACGCAGCCATCTACGACCCAGGAAGCTGGCCTTCATCAGCCCCCAGATCTGCTGGCACCTTGATCTTGGACTTCCTAGCCTCCAGAAGTGTGAGAAATAAATTTCTGTTGTTTGGCCACCCAATCTATGACAATTTATAACAGTAGCCTGAGAAGAGTAAGACAATTTCTTAAAGATTCTTAAATAAGGGCGGTGCCTGTGGCTCAGCGAGTAGGGTGCCAGTCCTATATATCAAGGGTGGCAGGTTCAAACCCTTCCCTGGCCTAACTGCGCAACAAAAAAATAGTCGGGCGTTGTGGCGGGCACCTGTAGTCCCAGCTACTTGGGAGGCAGAGGCAAGAGAATCACCTAAGCCCGAGAGCTGGAGGTTGCTGTGAGCTGTGTGATGCCATGGCACTCTATTGAGGGCCATAGAGTGAAACTCTGTCTCTACAAAAAAAAAAAAATAGTTTCTTAAATAAGATTTCACAGCATGCTTTTGCCTACTACCTAAGGTAGGGTAGGTTTCTCCATACCTTATATTTTCAAAGGTAGTTTCAGTTTTTTATAATTTTATTTTTTCATTAAGGCAACTAATAAATGCATGGTTACACACATTTTGATTTTTATGCCTTTATTTTTTAATTTAATTTTTTTTTTTAGAGACAAGAGTCTCACTTGGTCACCCTCAGTAGAGTGCCGTGGTGTCTTAGCTCACAGCAAACTAAATTTACTCTTGGGCTCAAGCTAATCTCCTGCTGCAGCCTCCCAAGTAGCTGGAACTACAGCTTCCCACCACAATGCCCGGCTATTTTTATGTTTTTTTTTTGGGGACAGAGCCTCAAGCTGTTACCCTGGGTAGAGTGCTGTGGCATCACAGCTCACAGCAACCTCCAATTCCTGGGCTCAAGCAAGTCTCCTGCCTCCGCTTCCCAAGTAGCTGGGACTACAGGCACTTGCCACAATGCCCAGCCATTTTTTGGTTGCAGCAGTAATTGTTTGGCAGGCCCAGGCTGGATTCGAACCCGCCAGCTCAGGTGTACGTGGCTGGTGCCTTAGCCCGTTGAGGCACAAGCGCCGAGCCCGCCCGGCTACTTTTTAGAGATGGGGTCTTGTTCTTGCTCAGGCTGGTTTCAAACCTGTGAGCTCAGGCAATCCACCTGCCTCAACCTCCCAAGTGCTCCCAAAATTTCAGTATAAGTTAACCATATCAGGAAGAATTATTACACTTGACCCAACCCCCTCCAAATAGAATTACATACAAATTACTATAATTGAATTAAGTACAACCACATACAATTAACTCTCAATTATATATAGAGAAAATTTTGATACTAATTTCTAATTCTTTCTCTCTGTGGAACTGATGAAAACCCTTAGGCCATATGTCTGGTGTGGATTTCTATTCTTTTGTCATTTGTTTTGCTCATCTTCTGTGTCCTAAAACATTATTGCTCCATGCCAGGTTGCTACTTCATTGTAACACTGATTGCAGAATAACCTTAGTCTTTGTGTCAATTTTTAAGCTTAATATTTTAAATACGTCATTATTAATTTTTCCCTAAAATATTTGGTCAACATTCTTGCTGTTAGCTGCTTATTGCCAAGGAATAGTTTAATTGTTTTTGACCCTCTCCTCTGCCTCTTTCTAATTTTGATCCCGTAGTATTTATAATTCATTCTGCCAATGCTAGAAGTATGGGTCAGAAGTTTTACACATTTTGTCTTTTTTGTAGAGTAATTTTGGATTTGCCATGGAAATGTTGGTCCCTTTTCCTGTTCCTTCTCAATAAAACATTAATTCATGCAAGTGTCCAGTGGCTCCATACGTACAGAGTGAAAAAGGCTACAAAAGGGTAAAAATACTTTCTGTCTCTTTAAAACACCCTCACCCTTTTCAGAAGAACTAAACCCAGCATCCCTACTTCAGGCTAGTGGTCCAGAAGGGCAGGGGGAATATCCTTTGTTCTTTGTGCCATAGGAGATGGCAAAACAGTATTGTCACCTGAAGATCTGGGCGTGTCTGGGTAGATCCCAGGGTTGAGGGTTGAGTGTAGAGGGGGTGGGGCCTAGAGGTCATGAGAGATTGTCCTCCCTGGAGAAGGGCTTGATCAGAATTCTTAGATGTAGTTAAATAACAATACCTTGAAGCTGAAAATGCTCCCTTTAAAAGTTCTGTATTTCTGCTTATGAGGAAGACAATGATACTTTAAGATGGGAGTTTGCCATTCTCTTCATTTGTGGAGTCCTATTTCTTTTTCCTCAACCACTTGTCCTCATACTCCTGATTTGGCCTCAGGGACAAGTGTTGAGCTTTTGGTAATAAATACAGCCATTTGGCTCAGAGGCAGCCAGGTGGGCGGAATCTTGTTGAGGAAATCCCATTCACCTAGTCAGTGACTCAATGAATGCGTGACCCTAGCCAATGACACATAAGGGAACAACTGCTGAAGAGCTTCTAGGCAGCGTTTCCTCACTCTGGATGCCTCACAATTAACACTTTCTTTTTATCCTTTGTATGTTTCTAAATGTGGCGTCTGTGACTGCCTCAGCCATCTTGCAACTATTCTGAGGATCAACCAACACTTAGGAAGGCAGAGTGGTGGGATATAGAGAACCCGAGTCTTTGATGACAGACTTGAGCCTCTGAACACGTCAAATTGAAGTCTGCAGTATTTCTGGACTTTTATGTGTGAGAGTAAATTTCCTTGCTTATTAAGCTAGCATTAACAAAGAATTTATTCATGAAAGGCAAACTGTATTCAAAGTGAGCAACTACAACAAAGTTTTTAGAAGGGGAGAGAGATTGGGCTTAGCGCTGAATACAATAAGGACAAATGGAGATTTATAGCTAAGGAGCAGAGTGTGTTTCCAGTGGATGGAAAATTACTAAGAAATGCCCGGGTTAAAGAGAATTCTGGTAAAACAAATGTAACAGGATTCTTGTTGAAGGCAGGCCAGAGTGATAAGATATAGAGGATTATCATGAATTTCATCAGAGATCAAGAATGGCAGATTTTTGACCCAGCAAGACTCTTGCTAAGAGACTCTTGGACTAAGACGCAAAGAAGCCTAAAAGTTAGACCCTAATTGAGAAGAAAGTTCAGGGGAGTTTAACTACAGTTAGATTAAGGGAGTATTAAATAAAATTTGTATGAGGCCATTGGTTTGGACTAAGCTCCTGCAGTAAGCCCAATAGACCAAAGTGAAGTCACCAAGTAGAAATTAGGTTGTTTATTTGACCTTCCAAGAAATCAGAAGATAGAGATAATAGTCAAATCTCTAAACAGGCCAGTTTTAGCTGTAAGGAAGACTTTCTGCCTTAATCTTTACAGTGAAAGTAACTGAGAAGGGACACCAAGAAAGGGTCCTAAAGTTGGGTGGGAGTAAAACCTGGCCTGCAGAACAAGGAAGTTTGCAGGGCTCATAGGATAATTCACCATTCATCCAAAAGAAAAGGGCAATGCTTATACATCACGACCAAGTGGGCTTTATCTCAGGATCTCAAGGCTTGTTCAATATATGTAAATCCATAAATGTAATTCAGCACATAAACAAATTAAAAAACAAAGACCATATGATTCTCTCAATTGATGCAGAAAAAGCTTTTGAAAATATCCAGCATCCTTCATGATCAGAACACTTAAGAAAATTGGTATAGAAGGGACATTTCTTAAACTAATAGAGGCCATCTACAGCAAACCCACAGCGAATATTATATTGA
>CAUYRH010018167.1:0-22678 GCA_963574655.1 Perodicticus potto
AAAATATTCCAATTTTCCGGCTTGGCGCCTGTGGCTCAGTGGGCTAAGGCGCCAGCCACGTGCACCTGAGCTGGCGGGTTCAAATCCAGCCCGGGCCACCAAACAACAATGACGGCTGCAACCAAAAAAAAAAAAAAAAAAAAAAAAATGGCCGGGCGTTGTGGCGGGCGCCTGTGGTCCCAGCTACTTGGGAGGCAGAGGCAAGAGACTCACTTGAGCCCTGGAATTGGAGGTTGCTGTGAGCTGTGATGCCACGGCACTCTCTCCAGGGTGACAACTTGAGGCTCTGTCTCAAAAAAAAAAAAAAAAAAAAAAAAAAGAAAATATTCCAATTTTCCCATACTTAGAGAATTTCTTATATCAAGGCAAGTCTTACATATGGGATTTAATAAATATAACCATATTTTATAAGTAAATATTTAAAACAAATATACTCCTTTATTTGTAATATTAAACAAAAAAAACCCTTCTGATATTAGTTGGTTTTCCTAGAACTCTCTGACTAGGAAGAATATGTCCTATTCATGATGGTATTTTCCCTCTGTAAAGTGAACATCCTTTATAACACAGTTTCTTTAAATCAGATTGTTAGGAAAAAAGTATCTTCCTTGAATTACAGCAAAGTAATGATTCCATAATGTCTACCTTTTACATAAAATCACTCAATATTTTGAATAACAACTTTCTTAGCATAAGATGCCCTGCCAGAGAATTAGCAGCCTTGTAAGAAACATCTTTCATGAGACCAGGATGTCTTCAATTAGAATAGTATTATAGTACCATAGTATAATGTTCTACATATATAAATTGTCTATATAGTGCTATAGTATTCTATGTATATGGGATACATATATGGTACTATAATATTCTATATATATAACAGTGTAATAGTCTATTATTCTCTTTCCTTGATAAAGCACATTTGTCATCTTCTAGGTTCTCAAACACACCAATTTATTTGTCTTAAGGCTTTTGTATTTATTATTCTCTCTGCCTGGATTGCTTAGTCCCAAGATCTTCAATAATTGGCTCTTTCTTGAGATTTAAATCTCAATTCAAATATCACCTCATCAAAGATGATTTCCCTGACCACTTAGTCTGCAGTTAGCCCCTCAGCCATGTCCCTCTCTTTTTCGTTGCTCTTGTATTACTTTAAATGCCTGAAGTTATCCTGTTTTCTAATTTGTTTACTCTGCTTTTTTTTTTTGCAGTTTTTGGCTGGGGCCAGGTTTGAACCTGCCACCTCTGGTATATGGGGCCGGTGCCCTACTCATTGAGCCACAGGCACGGCTGTTTACTCTGCTTATTGTCAGCACACATAACCTCCAAGAGAACACAGAACTTATCTGTCTTGTTTACTACAGTGTCATTAGGACCTAGCATGATACACAGAGCCACTCCATAAACATGACTCAATAAGTGTATTAATCAAAATTTTCTCAAATTATAAGTTCTAGTTCTAACCGATATTATTATATATTCACATAAATTTGTGGCCGAATAATGTTGATAAAGTTTTATGAATGAGATAAATGGTGTACTTTCCATATGTACAATAATTAGTTTGGTTTATAAAACTAAGCTCAGTAGGTGAAGCTGAGCTTGGCATTTTCCTGCTTTTCAACTACTGTAAGAATTAAGGTCAGAAAGCAAAATATAAAAATTGGCCCAGTGGTTCACGCCTGTAGTCCTAGCATTCTAGGAGGCAGATTGCTTGAGCTCAGGAGTTCTGACCAGCCTGAGCAAGAGTAAGGCTTGGTCTCCACTAAAAAAAAAAAAAATTAGCCAGGCGTTATGGCTGGTACCTATAGTCCTAGCTACTTGGCAGGTGAAGCAAGAGGATGGCCTGAGCCAAGAGTTTGAAGTTGCTGTGAGCTATGCTAACACTACAGCACTCAACTCCAGAGCGACAGAGTAAGACTGTCTCAAAAAAAAGAAAAATGTAAGAATCAAGAAATTTTAGTAATTAAAAAAAAAGAAAAATTGTAAGTGAAAGGAAGTCTACATACAGAACCACTTAAGTCTCAAAGTACACATAGGACTATTAACAATTAACTTAGAAATTTATTTTGTTTGTTTGCACACAGCAGGCGCTGCCCGTGACTCAGTGGGTAGGGTGCCAGCCCCATATACTGAGGGTGGTGGGTTTGAACCCGGCCTCGGCTAAACTGCAACAACAAGAACAACAAAATAGCTGGGCGTGTGGCGGGCATCTGTAGTCCCAGCTGCTTGGGAGGCTGAGGAAAGAGAATTGCCTAAGCCCAAGAGCTGGAGGTTGTTGTGAGCTGTGATACCACAGCATCTACCGACGGCGACAAAGTGAGACTCTGTCTCTACAAAAAAAAAAAAAGATGTATGTTGAATGTATCATAAGGTCTTAATTAGATAAGTATAGTTTAATAGATGGGAGTTAGAACCTATATTTTGTTTGTTTTAGGGCAATATATTTTTGCTTAACTTTCTGTATCATATTCACAGTCTTCATATTTAGCCTTGTAAGCAAAGCCTTTCCTCTCTTACTGAAAGACATTTTTGGTATAGCTATTATATTTTACCTGGCTAAATATGTACATTATGTCCACAGGAGAAAAATGACCTCAGCTAACAGATCTGAACAGACTTTTGCCATTTTATAAAGGTTCCATATATGGAAGTGAAATCATCATTTGCATAATCACCTACAGACTTTACAATTATGTTTCTATTCCTGTACATATATGAAAAGTATCAAGTATCAATATTAAGATGTAGAACAAAGAAAAAAATTAGGTAGTTAGCTTAATAGAAAATATGTAAGTTTAAATTCCATGCTGCAAATGCCTATTATCTATCTATATTAGCTCCTTTTCAAATGTTTTATGGCTTTTCTTTTTTCTTTGAGACAGAGCCTCAAGCTGTCACCCTGGATAGAGTGCTGTGGCATCACAGCTCACAGCAACCTCCAATTCTTGGGCTCAAGTGAGTCTCCTACCTCCGCCTCCCAAGTAGCTGGGACTACAGGGGCCCGCCACAACGCCCGGCCATTTTTTGGTTGCAGCCATCATTGTTGTTTGGCGGGGCCGGGCTGGATTTGAACCTGCCAGGTCAGGTGTACGTGGTGGCGCCTTAGCCCGTTGAGACACAAGTGCCGAGCCTGTTTTATGGCTTTTCAAATCATTTAAAAAAAAAACCTTTTAAGTCCTTTTTCCATAAACGTGACATGTTATCAACATTTTTGATAGGCAGCAATTATATTCAGCTTTCAATACAGCTTCAAATGCATCATATCAAATAGAAAATAGGAGTCAGTATTAACCAAGTCTTAGTATATGGTCTGTTTGCCATTTAAATTCAGCTCCATGTCCAGAGAAAAATGACAGAAAAATACTGAAGGACTGATTAAGTAAGCTGATAGGGGATAATCCCAAATAAGGTAATAAGAAAAAAGAAATATAATAATATATAGAAGCCCAAATATATTTGTTTCAAAATCACAATTCAAAATAAGACATAGTAAGAAGCTTTGATATTAACAGATTCATCTAACCTGTGGCCCATGGGCTGCATGCAGATTGTTTAAAGACTATTATCTGTGGTGCTGGAAATCACAAGTATGCAGGGACCTTTTATGATGCTATCAGCTTTCGTTAGCATTTGTGTATTTAACTATGTGGCAGAAGACAACTTTTCTTCCAGTATGTGGCAGAAAAGAAAATAGGTCAGACAACCCTGAAAGAAGTTTACAAAGTATAAAACCCCATATAAATACAATATTGTAGGAGAAAAAATGAAATTTACCTTTATATGTTCTAAAACAGCAGTGGCAACATTTGTATGGAGATCAATAAGTCTTTTTTTTTCAAGAAGTTCTGGCAAAGAACTACAAGTACCAAAAAATTAAAAATTAGCCATTACATTTTCTAAAATGATATAGGCTTTAATAAAACTTATGCATGGGTGTTTTCTCTGAGGAAACTAAGAATAGTGAAATAATTACAAAATGACAGTTTAAATTTTCTATCATATGAATTTAATCTCTAGGCATGAAGACATACGTATTTATTACTTTAACATAGGCGTAATGCTTCTTATTTTAAAATAACCTGGGCTGGGTGTAGTGGCTCATGCATGTAGTCCTAGTACTTTGGGAAGCTGAGGTGGGAGGACTGCTTGAGCACAGGAGTTTGAGACCAGCCTGAGCAACAGCAAAACCCTATCTCTATTAAAAAATAGTAAATAATTGGGCAAGTGTTGTGGTGGGCGCTTGTAATTGCAGCTACAGGAGGCTGAGGCAGGAGGACAGCTTGAACACAGGAATTTGAAGTTTCTATGACGTAGGCTGATGCCACAGCTTGAACACAAGAATCTGAAGTTTCTAAAAGGTAGGGTGATGCCATTGTATTCTAGCCTGGCAACAGAGTGAAACTCTGTCTCAAAAAAAAAAAAATTGTTTTTTTCCCAAATTTCATTATTTCTACCATTTCACATTCTGATTCTAAACTTGGAGGTTTACAATAAAATCATACTAATGAAAACATGACTTCTACCTATTTTACCTATATTTCTAAAATATATTTCCTCTCTCCTTAATGGCAAAGTATCAAAAAAAAAAAATGTGCTCCATTTTTAGTTAAGAAAATCGCATCAATAAAATTAAAAATAACTTACCATACTTTATCACTAATACTATTTTCCTAGGAAAATTGCCCCATTACACAATTCTAACTGGTAAAAGAAGCAAATGACCTGCTATGTCTAAGAGGAAACTAAAATCGGCCTGAACATATCACAATTTAGTTCTTTAAACTTTACTTACTAGGTAATGGCCAATACTTATTTCCTCTTATTAAAAACAATTTTTTTAAACTCCAGAATAAATCTTATCAACAGAGAGACTTCAAAGAGGATATACTGCTTACTCACCTAACAGCTGACGTGAGCTTAGCAGTATTGTCAGAAAGCATACTGATGGCTCCTTCATCTTCCCCTTCTAGTCCCTGGAGGAAAAAAAAGGTCCCAGTAGCTACTCAAAAATCCCAGACTAAGCATAAAATTAACACAGTCCTAAGATAACTGATATACACTAAGATTTAAGTCACCTAGAATAGCAACTATTCCCCTCTGAGGAGCAAGCACATGTATTTTCAATAGTTGAAGAAAAGTTCTACTCACTACCAGTCTAATAAATGGATGACTAAATAAATAATCAGCTGGCATTTTCAGTTAAGGGCTTGCCACAGGTCACACAGTAATAAACAACTAAGCTGAAATCTGAAGTTAGATCAAAGGATGGGAGAATGAGCAGCACGCAACACATCTCTGAAATGAAGCCACATTACATATTTTTTCAAATCATAAAATCACATTATTCTTTTAAAAATTCCACTCTTCTCAATATTTAGATTTCCTTTAGAAAATATCACTTATGTCAGTTGAGATTATTTCTGTTGTTATTAAAGCAATAAATGGCCTTAAATTTTTATGAAAGAAAAAAAACAAATAAAGCCTTTTATCCCTCTAGATGTCCTCGTCTTCCCTATAATTTTTAGAAAGCAAACAGAATCTTACCATAATGCTTTTAAGTCGTTTGACCTCATCTTCCTGTGCTCTATAGGATTCTAGTTCTTGCTGAACTGATTCTGCAACTTCTGGGAATGGACTAAAACAGTATCACACAATAGGAACTGTGAGTATGACATTAAAAGATTGACTTTTGTGTAAATTCTGAAATACAAATAGTGAAGATTTATTATTATCTTAAATTAACTTGTTTGTATTTGATATCTCACAAAGGCAAAAACTAGCCAGGCATGGTGTTGTATGCCTATAGTCCCAGCTACTAGGAAAGCTGAGGCAGAAGGATTGCTTGAGCCTAGGAATTTAAGGGTGTAGCAAACTATGATTGTGTCACCACACTGTAGCCTGGGTGGCAGAGTGAAACCCTCTTTAAAAAAAGACAAAAAGGCGGCACCTCTGGCTCAGTGAGTAGGGCGCCAGCCCCCTATACCAAGGGTGGTGGGTTCAAACCCGGCCTGGCCAAACTGCAACAAAAAATAGCTGGGTATTGTGGCGGGCGCCTGTAGTCCCAGCTACTCGGGAGGCTGAGGCAAGAGAATCGCCTAAGCCCAGCAGTTGGAGGTTGCTGTGAGCTGTGACGCCACAGCACTCTACCAAGGGCGATAAAGTGAGACTCTGTCTCTAAAAAGAAAAAAAAAAAAAGACAGAAAACATTCATCATAAATATAACTATCTTTATGATATAAATTATATTTATATAATATTATTTCTTTAAAATGTATTTCATACTCATCTAAACAAATACAAATTTTATTTCTATTTTTTCATTAGCTTATTAACACATTTTCTCTTCACCTATACTGCTGTAAGAAGTAAAATATTTACAAGACTGAAAAATGAAAGGAAGAGAAGTCACGGTACATCAAACATCAATTAAATATTACCACCAAAATTAACAAACAGTGTCAAAGAGTACATGCAAGTACAAAGATGACATCTTAAAAATATTACCTGCAAATAATTGTGAAAAAAACTCCTTTAATTTCAGTACTCTTAATAGCCCAGAACACTACTGGTAAAAATGGCACTTGGAAGAGTTTTTGTGGGTCCCCTGCCTGGTATTTTCTTCCAGTCCCACGTAGTTTAGTAATAATTTACATAGACTTCAAACACAATTGATCTACAATCAAAGAGCAGCTCAGGCAGAAAAAGTGTTATATAGCACTAATCTTGAAAAATTCTAGATGACTATTTGTTGACCATAAAATGTTTCTTAAAATGAGCATTTTTCATCTATAGGCTAAAGGGAGGTAAGAATCTTTTTCTCCTTTAAGAATTGGTTGTCTTATTAATAATTCAGCAAAAACCTTTTACCCATTCCTTAGCCCTTGACACCTGAAAATAAGTCATTAATGAAAAGCAGACTGGAAGAAAAGAAAGGAGTTCAGAATGGATTCTGATGGGTGGAGGGAGGGCAATTAGTGGGATCACACCTACGGTGCATCTTAGCAGGGTACTGGTGAAACTTATTAAATGTAGAATATCAATGTCTTTATATAGTGATTAAGAAAATGCCATGAAGGCTATCTCTAACAGTATGATCAAAATATTTCTGATTATATATGAAGCAAGCACATTGTGCCCCATGATTGCACCAATGTACAAAATTATGATTTAATAAAATTATTAAAAAAAAAAAAAGAATGGATTCTGAGGAACACAGTCCAATTTTATCTGACAACCCCAAGCACATACCCACGTCCAGCAGAGTCTATGTTGCCAAAAACAAAACAAAACAACAAAAAAAAGAAAACCCACTGAGGCTTCAGCAGAAGCCCATTCCAACTAATTATAAGGGAACTAACTACACTTACAGGCAAGTTCTTCCTCTCCTGGGTCCCTATTTCATGTGTAAAACATGCTATCTGAACTATAATATTTAATCTTCAAACTCTGCACTATCTTCAGGTCTCAGCTAACAGAGAATAAAGGCTGGTGTTTACTGAGCGCTTTTACTCGATGCCAACACTGTGTTAAGAATTTATCTCTACTATATTATTTAATCATGACTTGTTGTTCAGTTAGGTAATATTTCTAGCTAAGACCAGGTGCTTTGAGATGTGAGAACCATCCCTAAGGATGAATAGTATTCTTTCTTCCATTGGCTTTACCAATGGTAGCTAGATGACTCTGGGCAAATTATTTCTTTATATCCATTTTCTCAATTTCCCTAACAATATTCTGGAATAGGGAAGTGGGTAGAATTATCATCTTCCCATTGTACTGATGAGAAAACTGAAGCTCAGAAAAGTTTAAGTCAGTTGCTTGACTCTATGTTGTCTTCTGGTGGTTTTGTGTCCATGTTATTGTAGCACAATATGCAGGGTAAGAGGGCTGTTCCCACTTAACAACACAAGGCTGAAGCTTTTACTATGCAACTGACTCTCAGATGGTTCCTAAACATATTCAAAATTTCTATATTTGAGTAAAGAGATTTGTTTCTCTATTAGGGAATATCACCTTTAAAATATCCTGTACTCTAAATAATGCCTCTTACTAAAATGTAGTTTCTTGTACTTCATCATTCTGGAGGAAAATGTACACTACAGAATTGCAAAGGGAAGATTATTATTTAAAATAAAGTAAAATAGGCTCGGTGACCATAGCTCAGTGGTTAGGACGCTGGCCACATGCACTGGGGCTGGCGGGTTCAAACCCATCCTGAGCCTGCTAAACAATGACAACAAAAACAAAAGAATAGCTGGACATTGTGACAGGTGCCTGTAGTCCCAGCTATTTGGGAGGCTGAGGCAAGAGAATTGCTTAAGCCTAAGAGTTTGAGGTTGCTATGAGCTGTGACGCACAACAGTCTACTGAGGGCTATCGACATAATGAGACTCTGTCTCAAAAAAAAAAAAGTAAAATAGTACCTACAACTGCTATAGTCAGAAAGACAGTGATTTTTTTTCCGCAGAGAATAGTCAAACCTTAGTTATAGCAATCTGATTTCTCAATTTAAAAAAAAGTTAAAAGCAAAAAAGAAAATGATAAAATATACAAAACACCCTTGCATATCAACCCAATTCTGTATCTTCTCTTTAAATATAAATGTAAAAATGAGGCCAAAAGAGTAGCTGTATCGGCTCGGCGCCTGTGGCTTAGTGGGCTAAGGCGCCAGCTACGTACACCTGAGCTGGCGGGTTCGAATCCAGCCCGGGCCCGCCAAACAACAAAGACGGCTGCAACCAAAAAATGGCCGGGCGTTGTGGCGGGCGCCTGTAGTCCCAGTTACTTGGGAGGCGGAGGCAGGAGACTTGCTTGAGCCCAGGAATTGGAGGTTGATGTGAGCTGCGATGCCACAGCACTCTATCCAGGGTGACAGCTTGAGGCTCTGTCCCAAAAAAACAAACAAAAAAAAAAAAAACAAAAACAAAAAGAGTAGTTATATCAAGGACACATTCGTGTGTGTATACTTTAAACACTAAAAAATATTTTCATAATTACTGATGAATGGCATTCTCCTGAGGAATGATATTTTTGTTTGTTTAGAATGACTTCTGTAGCCACAATGACCACTAAATAAATTTTATAGCAGTTACTGAGCCCATATAGTACCCTAAACTGTAAGGGGAATAGCAATACTGGGAATGTGTATGTCACCCTACGATAAATTACTGGGCAAATTATTACATTTTTTCACCCATTATTTGTCATATACATTGAATAAATCTCTGGGTTTCAGAGTTAGGTATTCTCTTCACAGAGGTCTGTGGGGTTTGTATGAAGGGAAACAATAAAAAAGGAAAAATCCCGGCTCGGCGCCTGTGGCTCAACGGGCTAAGGCGCCAGCCACGTACACCTGAGCTGGCGGGTTCGAATCCAGCCCGGGCCCGCCAAACAACAATGACGGCTGCAACCAAAAAAAAAAAAAAAATGGCCGGGCGTTGTGGCGGGCGCCTGTAGTCCCAGCTACTTGGGAGGCGGAGGCAAGAGACTCGCTTGAGCCCAGGAACTGGAGGTTGCTGTGAGCTGTGATGCCACGGCACTCTATCCAGGGTGACAGCTTGAGGTTCTGTCTCAAAAAAAAAAAAAAAAGGAAAAATCCCACCCCGAAGTTTCCCTATCACAAAACTCCATTTTGACGAATGGCAGAGATGGTCTTCTAAGACAGTCAATGGAGAGAGCAACAAAACTTAAAGAGACTATCTGTAAAATCCGCAAAATTATATGGGGTAAACTTATTGCAAAATGACCCTGTAAACCAACAACAAAAAAACCAATCCCCAAATCAGGAAAAAAACCAAGCAATAAAAACACATACCTATGGATTATTTATTATAGCTCCCACTCATTGTATGAATGAATCACCATGCCTGGTTTGTTTTCCTCAAATTCAGAGGTCAGATGACATCATCATTTCTCTTTAAGGGATGAATCTTTTACTTACTAATATTTTTCTTTCTTACCTTCCTTTATGTTTTTGCCAGAATTTATCAACTGGAGTTAAATCATAAGACTTCTTGTTTTTTCTCTTTGGTCTGGCACCAGCTGGAGAGTTTTCCACTCCGGAAGATTCTTCCAAATTAACCCTGTTTAAGTGGAAATCCTAGGGAAAAGTAATCCTGTTTTAAATAACTGTTTTTTAAGTTTAATCAACATAGATTCTTGCTGCACTTTCTAATATTTCCAAGGACAAAATATAGATCTGAAATTTAAAAGATCTTTAATCTTTTGTTACATACAGATGTACTTTGAGACAGAATTTCACTCTGTTGCCGTGGGTAGAGTGCCATGGCATCACAGCTCACAGCAAACTCAAATTCCTGGGTTTGAGCAATCCTCTTGTCTCAGTCTCCCAAGTATCTGGTATTACAGGCGCCCATTACAATGCCTGGCTAGATTTTCTATTTTTAGTAGAGATGGGGTCTCACCCTTGCTCAGGTTAGTCTTGACCTCCTGAGCTCAGGTGATCCACCTGCCTCAGCCTCTCAAAGTGCTAAGATTATAGGCATGAGCCACTGTGCCCAGCCTCTTACAAATGTACTTTTAATTGTTTGTTTGTTTATTTATTTATTTATTTATTTATTTATTTATTTATTTATTTATTTATTTATTTATTTATTGAGACAGGGTCTCACTTTGTTGCCCTGGGTAGAGTGTCGTGGTGTCACAGCTCACAGAAACCTCAAACTCTTGGGCTTAGATGATTCTCTTGCCTCAGCCTCCCAAGTAGCTGGGACTACAGGTGTCCACCACAATGTCTGGCTATTTTTTATTGCAGCGTCATTGTTGTTTAGCTGGCCAGGGCTGGGTTTGAACCCACCAGCCTTGGTATATGTGGCTGGTGCTGTAACCACTGTGCTACAGGCACCAAACCATGTTTATGTATTTAAATTCAAGTATTAGATGCCTACAACTAAAATTTCTAAAAATATATAAAGAGAAAAACCATGCTAAAGTTTTTGTGTATCCTGGAAAATACTTATGCACATACTAGAATATACATATCTTGTAAATTTTACTTTAAAAATGGAATTAAATTATACATATTTTCCAAATAATCATTAAATAATGTATTTCAGAGCTTTTTCTATATCCATATATGTAAATCTATCTCATCATCTTCATGGCTATGAGCCATGTTTAGCTATATCAACTTATTTAATAAGGCCTCTTGATGTTTGGTTGTTTCCAATACAGTCATAATCTTAAATATAATTTTTAATTTTTTGGAGAACCTTAAGATTCTGAAGTATACTTGAGGGATGCACTGCCTTTTTAAAAAATTACATTAGAAGCTACAATAATAATAGCACTCCCTTTCACATAAATTCTAAGAGCGATTCGGGCTATTGTTGCTAAACTTTTCTGCCCAGAACTTATACAAGGCTTGTTTTTTTTTTTTTTCTTTTTTGCTCTTTCTCAAAAAGCAAACATACAACAGGCAAAAATAAAAGAAATTACCTTTTCCATCCTTTCCCTTCCCTTGCATTAGACCTATGGGTTCCTTCATACAACAACAGTATTTTATGGTTCAACTCTACTTAAGAAGTGAGTTAGAAATAAAAGATAGCTATCAGTAAGTGAGCAAATGAACAATAAATGAACAAGAAAGTACACGGCAAAATTATCAAGCATGATACTTTGATGCAATCATCTCAGTTATCAGGTATCTGTATATATTTTTAATTAATGATTATTCTAGGTCTTGTCAAATTAAATATGCTGAATACAATTTAATCACCTCTAGATAAAACAAAGACAATGACTTAGATCGTTAGAATATACCCTGTAACTTTCTCAAATAAATCCTTTATGACAGCTTATTTCCTTGCCATTTTTCTCTTTGACATAAACAATAGTGTGAAATATATAGATGCCTAATTGCCATAGTGGAGTAACATGTCTACTATTTTCTATCAAATGAATTACAGAAGCAATAAGGCAGCCTTTTCTTACTTATATGTAAAATCCATTAAAGAGAAAAATCACAGAAAGAATAGGTATCTTTTATTTGCAAGGCAATTATTCTTAGCACTTTAACTCATTTGATTCTCATAGTAAATCTTAAAAGTACTAATAACATTCCCATTTCAGAGATAAAAAACTGAGGCACAGAGAAATAAGTTAATTGCCCAAGGCTATACAGAAATATGTAGCAGAACCAAGATTAAAACCCAGACAGGTTTACTTTAGACTTTATTTTGCTAATTCAATTTTTAGCAAGAATAACTGGAATCAGATCCTATTACTTGAAATTCCCTATAGTGTAGAACACTGAATAGCCCTGGGTTGTATAAATAGGCAGTTTAAAGACTTGAGGAGTTGCAATACATGCTTGGGATAATAAAAAGTATGTTATATTTCAACCTATTAATATTATTTTTCCTATAGACTCCTCATGTTATTATAAGGCAAGAATATCAGAGACCTTATTTAACTCCTCTCAGTTTCCCCTTTCCATATCTAAGCCTCACTGTGTAAAACACTTCATCCATATAGAAAGAAAGCACAACTGCAGAAAAAACCGGAAAAACATTTGTTTTGGGGGGTTTTTTTTTGAGACAGAGTCTCAAGCTGTTGCCCTGGGTAGAGTGCTGTAGCGTCATAGCTCACAGCAACTTCCAACTCTTGGGCTCAAGTGATCCTCTTGCCTCAGTTTTTCTATTTTTAGTAGAGATGGGATTTTGCTCTTGCTCAGGCTGGTCTTGAACTTGTGAGCTCAAGCAATCCACCCACCTTGGGAAAACATTTTAGATAATAAACAGATATTAACCGTTATATCCATGAAGTAGCCTAGCTTTAAAAAATTATCTAACCAAATAGCCAGGCGTTGTGGCGGGTGCCTGTAGTCCTAGCTACTCGGGAGGCTGAGGCAAGAGAATCGCCTAAGCCCAGGAGTTGAAGGTTGCTGTGAGCTGTGTGACGCCACGGCACTCTACCAAGGGCGATAAAGCGAGACTTTGTCTCTACAAAAAAAAAAAAAAAATTCTAACCAAACAAGATAGAGGAGAAACATCTTTAAACAGTTAGGCTTTATTTATTTATTTGTTTATTTTGAGAGAGCCTCAAGCTGTCACCCTGGGTAGAGGGCTGTGGCATCACAGCTCACAGCAACCTCCAACTCCTGTGCTCAAGCTCAAGCAATTCTCTTGCCTCAGCCTCCCAAGTAGCTGGGACTACAGGCACCCGTCACAATGCCTGGCTATTTTTTGGTTGCAGTTCGTCCGGGGCTGGGTTTGAACCTGCCACCTTCTGTATATGGGGCCGGCGCCCTACCCACTGAGCCAGAGGTGCTGCCCCACTTAGGCTTTATTAACTATAATTTCTAGCGAAGAGCTATTTCCATGGTGATGACACAGCTCATTTAAAATAAAAACAACTTGTTAGCAAAATTACTATTCTAAAAATAGGAAAGCATATTATTGCTAAAGTATTGATGGAATACTTAAAAGGAAATACAAAATGATAAAGGAATAAAAGATGTTTAGAATTCTGAGAAATAACATAATAAATAATGAGAAGGACATTTCTCTTTTTTGCATAATAGCAAGGCAAATAAGGAAAAGTAATTTCAAACCTGAAAACTGGGAAATCTGAACATTCTGTGCTGTACTCAATCATTTTAAAGCAATTGAACATTTAAAAACAAAAGACACAGAATTGGTTTTAACATGGTAGAGTCTAATCAGTTTCCCTTGATAGTCAAAATTTCCTCCCTTAGAAGACAGGATAAAATCACCAGATATAAATAAATTGCATTAGGAAGTGCAGACAACATTGAGATACCTTCAACAGTCTCCTGGGTTCAAGCAATTCTCCTGCCTCAGCTTCCCTTAGTCCCCTGTAGCTGGGACTACAGAACCCTGCCACAGTGCTCAGCTAATTTTTTTATTTTTAGTAGAGACAAGGCCTCACTCTTGCTCAGGTTGGTCTGGAACTCTCGAGCTCAAGCAATCTACCTGATTCTGCCTTCCAGAGTGCTATGATTAAAGGTGTAAGCCATTGCACCCAGCTAAATCTTTATTAATTTAAGCCACTAATGTTTGAGGGTTGGTTTAGACTGAACAGCACAACCTATCCTATCCTAAATCAGAGATCAAGGTATAGTATACAGCATCAGCGATGATCTTTGGGAAGTTTGTTCCTGCTTATTAAAGCATAGTTCTTTGTAACTCTAGGAATGATGAACTGGAAACTCCCTGCACCCCCAGATACATTGCTGGGGTCTTTTTCTACCATACATTTTCTACCAGTCTTTATCTGATAATTTCAGCTCATATGCAATTTATTTAATGATTAAAGAATTTGGGCCAGGCTCAAGCGCCCATAGGACAGTGGTTAAGGCACTGGCCACATGCACCAAGGATGGTGGGTTCGTACCCAGCCCGGGCCTGCTAAACTACAATGACAACTGCAACAACAAAAAGAATAGCCGGGTGTTGTGGTGGGCACCTGTAGTCCCAGCTGCTTAGGAGGCTGAGGCAAGAGAATTGCTTAAGCCAAAGAGCTTGAGGTTCCTGTGAGCTGTGATGCCACGGCACTCTACCGAGGATTACTTAGTGAGACTGTCTCAAAAAAAAAAAAAAAAATTATTTGGAAACTGATTCCTTTTTTATTCTTGAGTGACAAAAAAGCAAATCTTATTAAAGTCCCTATGCATGTTACTATAAACTCTGATTTAATGTTTTAAATAAGAGTTAAGTAGTGGAGGGCAAAGGTACTAAAAGGAAACCTAAGATTTGAAAAAGTAAAGGCCTGGAAAACGCAAGATACTGAGATGAAATAATATCCATCTTTTTGACTGATGGCAACCACACTTTGCAGTTGAACAATCAACTCTGCTCCTCTTACAAGATATAAAAACAAAGAATCATAGCGTTTTAATGACTAATTTTGCTTCTTCTATACTGATAAAAGGAAAAGACAGCAAAGTTTTTCACCAGAAGAGTGCATTTCCCATTTCCAATGACAAAATTATCCTTCTGACACATGGGGAGCTATGTAGATTTTCATAGTTGTTTCCAAGATCTAACATATAAATAATTATCAATGGTGCAGATTTTCAGGCAAAGACATTTAATACAAAAATCAAATTGCAAGCAGTGCCTGTGGCTCAAAGGAGTAGGGCGCCAGCCCCATATGCCAGAGGTGGCAGGTTCAAACCCACCCCCAGCCAAAAACTCCAAAAAAAGAAAAAAAAAAAACAAACTGCAAGTTTAAGTTAACATTTTCTATTTAGAACGATTACTCCATCTTGTGGAGGCAAGGGGTATAATTATTAAGAATTTTTAAAGCTCTGAAAAAAGTAACAGTTTTTAACAATCAAAAGATGGCAAGATTACAATTTATGACATCTTAGTTATAATTTGTTCACATCTAGAAACTGCATTAAAATTGCTGAACAGTATTAGGTCACTGTAAGTTATGATGTTAATTATAACCAATGTTTTCAAAGATTGCCAACTTTTTACATGAAGATTTAAATCAAAACCCCCAAACAACCTGACCATCTAGTTTCACCATCTTTTACTTTTAAAATGGTATTTTAATTTCAAAGAGTAAGAAATAAAAATTACTATAAAGGCCAGTATAAAAACTCATTTTATAATCCTTATATTTATTCTCTATTCATCCTGGAACACTGAAAACTTCATCAGGGAACAGTATTGGTCTTGTCTAGTTCTTGGACCTCTTCTCTTTCCTATCTATGGGTGATCTCATCTTGTCTTTTGGCTTTCTCTCATGCTAAGACAACTCCAACAGCTTTCTAACTGATCTCCTTGCTGTTCTTATGCCCTCAAGGAGTCCATTTTCAACACAGCAGCTAGAGTCATAGACTTAAAACATATACCAGAGCTGCATGTTGCTCCTCATTTTCTTTAATTAAAAGTCAATGTCTTTATGGTGGCCCACAATATCCTATCCTACATGGTACATGCCTTCCCCTGTCCGTTAGCCTTATCTCTTGCTACTTTCCCCCCCGCCTCATTACATTGTGGCTACCTGGCTGCCTTGCCAGCCCTTAAATATATCAGGCATTCTTCTGCCCAGAATGATTTTTTCTCACATAGCCATATAATTCACAACTTTACCTCTGGATTGTCTCCCAAGTGTCACTGTATCAGTAATGCCTTCCCTATTTTAAAATTTCAGTAATATTCATTATTACTTACTTTATTCTCCTCCAGAGTACTTCCCACCTTCTGAAATGTTATAAGTTTTGTTTATTTATTGCCTATCTCTCCTAATGGAAGAGGGTCTTTGTCTTTGTTATTGGTAAAACCAGGGTCTGAATATCTGTTAAAGAGTACACACTTCAGTGAATCACGTTTGAACTTTCTCCAGCCTTTTACCTGACCCCCTGAAACCACCTTCCAGATTCCATTACTTAGGTTTTAATTCAGAGTTCCTTTGATTCTTCTTGTCTTCTCTACTGAATTTGCATTTACTGCTATTTCTCTGATACTTATCCTCGAGTCAGGGCATAGGACTCTAGGACAAAGAAATACATTAAATTGCCAATTTCCGTCAGTAATCCTAAATCTGATTTATTTAAGTAAACACTTTAGAGGTAATATCCAGGTTTTAAAGAGATGAATTTGGCTTTTACATATCCAAAAGACAAATTGTCTAATGCATATCTTTCATTTCCTTTTATACAACATTTCAGGCAATCTTTGCAAGAATTACACTATTATGTACCATAATCTCTAAAGGACTGGGCTAGGAGTTAATAAACTATTAAAGAGTATGAGTCTCAACAGGGTCAATGATTTGGGTTCAAACTCTTTAAATTCTGTGTCTCAATTTTTCTACCAAATAGAGACTATTCTGGACCTATTAAGTAATATTTTTGTAGAGAAATTATTTGTGTGCACATTTTCTTTTTGTCCTAAAAGACTGGGACTGTGTTTTATTTGTGTATCAGCTAAACACATTCTTTAGTAGCTGAATATACGCATGGATAAATATAAATTTTTGTTTTGAGCATGGTATCAGATATGTGGAATCACTAAAGAAACTATACGGTATAACATTAAAAAAACAAACAAACTGGCTCAGCGCCTGTGGCTCAACGGGATAAGGCGCCAACCACGTACACCTGAGCTGGCAGGTTTGAATCCAGCCTGGGCCCGCCAAACAACAATGACGGCTGCAATCAAAAAATGGCCAGGCGTTGTGGCGGGCGCCTGTAGTCCCAGCTACTTGGGAGGCAGAGGCAGGAAACTCGCTTGAGCCTAGGAATTGGAGGTTGCTGTGAGCTGTGATGCCATAGCACTCTATCCAGGGTGACAGCTTGAGGCTCTGTCTCAAAAAAAAAAAAAACAAAAAAACAAACAAACTATTTTTAACACAAAATGAGGTCTAATTGATTCCCAGAGAAAAAGGAGAAATTACAGCTTTTCTCCCAGGACGAACACATTTAATTATTTAGAATGAAAAAAAATGTTGCTCATTTTCTTCAATTGTTTTCCTTTCCATCATGGCCAATAATTTATCCTACAATTTAAAGATCATAAATTTGGAACTTTAAACTTCAACGCTTCACTATTCTTCAGTATCTGCATCCAGTGATTCCAAAACCTATCACTTTTTGTTAATATTTTTCAGGTCCCTCCTTCTCATATTTGTTTCTGTATCCACGATGTTAAATTAAAGGAACCGTTGCATGTTACTGTATTTTAGTAATAAGTGCATATTAAGCCTCTTACCAGTACATCATGCACCAATGCTTGATATGTCCAAGTATGATGTAAAGGAGTTGCCAAATCTATGTTTCTGTCAACAAGGACTAATAAAGGCCTTTGGAAGCTGTAAATATATTGAAAAAAATTATATAACTCTTGATACACCTAAAATTTTCTAACACTTGAGTATATGCTATTTTGATATGAATAACAGTGTGCTAATATTTACACTTTATAATACTTTGCTTTATTAAAAAATGTGTAACATGGTTAGTAAAGTATAGTAATGCTCTTGACTATTGGAGCCTGTGTACAATGCTAGATTATAAGTCTCTTTCTTATAGGAAGAAATCTGTACAAATACTTTTATAGAATAACTTTTATAGTTATTAATAAGATAAGCTGGTCCTATTTAGACATACACTATTTCACATTTTTGCAGAAAAAGCAAAAAGGAATAATTATGACCAGCTTTAAGGAAAACAAAGCAAGTAGGAGGTTATAAATTTACACAAATGTTTGACATTTTCACATATTATAAATCACATTTTTTTCTATCAACAAAAATTCAACAGAGCAGGCTCCAGAGAGCACAAAATAACTCCATCCTATTACAATGTATAAAATGAAAACATCACGCCACAATGGTACCTAATTATATTATAATCTCCTTAACAGACAAAGCATATGACACTTAATGTACTGTTTAACTCCATTATTACAATTTAGATGGATGCGGACTACATTTAAAGTGAATGGAGGCATGAAATCATTTGGTTACCATGTCTACGAAGTTTTAGAGATTTGCTTCGGAGGCACTAGTGTATCAGGAGTATACACCATTTTAAAAGGACTGCCATTTAATAATATTAATTAATATACATATTTCCTCCTGTGAAAGACCTTTGTTTTAGTAACTTATTTACCCTTTGAGGTGTAGGACAGTAGACTTTCCTAAGGCACTGACTATAGGATAAAAAGTCAGAGGCATCCTCACAATCTATCATCGTTTATTATACCAGAGCTGAGTGGAAGATGAAGGAGGATGGTCTACTAAAGGGTTGTGTCTTAGCCTTAGCACTACTTACTTTTGGGGCTTGAAAACTCATTGTTATGAGGGTTGTGTTGTGCATTTCAGACTGTTCAACAGCATCCTACAACACACTCACTAGATTCCAGTATTACCTATCTAATGATGACAACCAAACATGTCTCCAGACACTATCAAATGTCTGTAAGAGACAAAAACCGCCCCTATGGGATTCCCCAGCCTACAGGTGAATTCAGATGTGTTTAACAATACTCCAACAAGGCTGCTGACCCCTACTTAAATAATTGAAATAAGAAATAACTACACTACGATAATGTGAATAAGTTTTTTTTTTATTGTTGAATCATAGCTGAGTACATTAGTACAATCAAGGCATGAATAAACTTTTTAAAATCCAAATAAAACAGTGCATTTTACATTGGTTTTAAGGGCCTATGCCAAAGTACTATCAAAAGGGAACTAATAAGTGAGGTATAACATAGTGGTTGCTTCTGTTAAAAACAAAATTGGATGAGAACTTGACTTTCTGCTCTACCTAATGAGAAACATTTTAAGACCACTTAAGATGAGCAATGAAATCATAGAACAGTTTAAAATAATGTGGGAGCTATGGCAGTTAATCAAATAAGTGAAACACAATGTTAATGTGAACACCAAATAACAGTAATACATAAGACTGCAGAGCCATCAAAATTGAATGGAAAAGAAGTCTTCAGATGGTTATGAAATTATTATTCCTAGCAGACAGTTATTTTACTGGCATCAATTTATTTTCATGGGCTTATAATTCACCTAAATGGGGCATAAGAGTTAAGTTTACAAAATATGTATAGTCTCATCCTCTTTATAATTCTCAGCATTTGAGTGGGTTTCCTTACTTCTCCCCTCCGTTATTAAATGTACTAAATATATAGAGTTTTTAAGTTATTTGTATTCAGTAATAATTGAGCCATAAACTCTGGCATACCAACTCATGCTAGAAATGCTAAAAATGATACGATGTTTTGCCAAGTTTAGGCTATTAGTATTTCAGTGTAAAAATGGAAATTATATAATACAAGTAGAAACAGAAATAAATATCAAAAGTTTTTCATTTTTTAAAAAATTGCTAAGAGGTTGGATGGTAAGTTAAAGGAAATACCTTCTGACCTTCAAAACCTCATAAACAGAAAAATTTCCTCTTCAGATAAAAGGAAGCCACAGAAATTTCTACCAAAACAAGGTAAACTAAGTAACATATTCTATTTGCATTTCAAGAACAACTTGAATCAAAACTATGATCACGATTACCTCATTAAAAAGAAACAAATTCCAAATACAGAGATAAGGGGTTTCTATCAGACAAGAAAAAAATAACAAAAAAACTACCAAATGTTTTATTTTCAAGTCCTACATGTATATTAGCTAATCTTAATACCTGAATTGGCCAGCTCCAAGTGTATCACCTGTAAAAAGACTATTTCGTGCATCTCTTAGATTTTCCCGAAGTTTCTTATCTAGTTTCTGAAAAACAAAATTTTAGATTAATTTTTTTTTTTTTTTTTTTAGAAACAAGAGTCTTATTTTGTTGCTCTTGGTAGAGTGTTGTGGCATCACAGCTCACAGCAACCTCTAGCTCTTGGGCTTAGGCGATTCTCTTGCCTCAGCCTCCCAAGTAGCTGCGACTGCAGGTGCACGCTACAACACTTGGCTATTTTTTTGTTGCAGTTTGGCCGGGGCCAGGTTCGAACCTGCTACCCTAGGTATATGGGGCCGGAGCCCTAGTCACTGAGCCACAGGCACCGCCCTAGATTCTTAAGAACAGTTTCTCATGTAACTTTATGTAGGGCAATACATAATGTGTTTTTACTTTCATAACCAACCTAGAATTTCTTTACAAAATAGCAATTCTAAAATTTAAATATTTCAGCTTCTTTGCTTTTTTAGTATCATTGTAACTTGGACTTGAAAAAGACCAGTGCCTTTTCTATTATAACTCAGGGCTGATTCCACTAATGAGCACTTTTCATAGACTAATTTTACTTTAGGTCCAGGAAACACTCTGTAGTAATGACCTGCCCTCTTTCTCCAAGCATGACTGTTATATCAAGAAAAGTATCTACATGAAGAAAATGTTTACTTTGGTGAGGGGAGTGAAGAGAGTAGTGGTGGGTACAAAAGGCCCCCGAAAAGAAATGGAATACATAAAAGAAAGTAGCCCTTCACCAGTCAGGGATTTATTTGGGCTAATAAAGCTCCAAAATGTTAATGTATTTTCCTCTATGTTTCCATACTACTTACCCTCTTCCCTTTTCAGTAATTCTATAATTTCTCCAATGCCTTATTTATTTTTTAATCTTTAAAGCAAATCTGTGAGTGCTCAATCTATAATGAATATTTTATTTCAGGGTGGTGGAACAGCAAAATGCGCTGCATCATTTTAAAAATGGTAATACATGTTTGCTAAATGAAGTTAAATGTTAAATTATCTGGATAATTAAATAAGTGTAAAATACTACTTGGAGAGATAAGGAGAAATGAGAAATATACATTTTAGGGGAAAAAAAGGACTGGAAAAGTACACTAGAGTAAATAATTATATTCTATCACACAGAAATACACAATGATTAGTTTTTATCTTTGATGGAATCCCAATGTAATGAAATAAAAAAAAAAATTGCCATTGATACTTAATATATAACCAAGCAACCACATATTTAATACTAACACTTGAAGTACTTATGGGAAAAAACTTCACAAAATGTAATTTATCTCCAGTGATATTTGCATGAACTCACCATTGCTACCATTTCTGCTGCTGTTCCTCTTGAACATCTGATTATAGGAACAGCACCTATTTTAACAATAAATGTTAGCAATAATCTTGACCCTTAATAAAAACACCTATAATATACACTAGCATCAAAAAATAACAGATATAATAGATGCATACCATTTCAGACTATACACATAAAAGGACTTATATCTCAAGAGTAAATGCAAGGTTTCAGAAATGAAGCTTTCCATTAATAAAGAACAAGGGGGAGTCAGAAGAGAACAATTTTTACATAGAGCTGATCAGTGTGACCAAACGTTTCAGTGGATTAAATAAATCAGTATTTGAGCTCTTACAGGCAGTTTCAGAAATAAACTTACTCTCTATTCACAGGATTCACTTTAATTTGACTTAAAAGAATGAAAAGAATTTAGCTAATTTAGCAGTTTGGGATTACTATTTTCTTTTTGTTTTACAAGTTGACAATAAAAAGTTGTAGTCTTTTATTTTATTTATTTTTTTGAGACAGGATCTTGCTCTGTGGCCCAGGCTGGAATATAGTAGTGCACTTCATAGTTGCAACCTCAAATTCCTGGGCTTCAGTAATTCTCCCACCTCAACCTTCTTGAGGAGCTGGAACTAAAGAAATATTTTTAGAGAGAAGGGGTCATGCTATTTTGCTCAAGCTGGTTTTGAACTCCTGGGCTCAAGCTATCTTCCTGCCTCATCCCCTGAAGTGCTAGGATTACATTTATGAGCCACTGCACCTGACCTGCATTTTGGATTATATAGAAAAACATACTTAAGTCAACTGCAAAAGTAACATATGGAATGAGCTAAATTTTCAGAAATGTTTCTTCTGATGATAAAAGTTACATATGTTTGTTATAAAAGTTAATCCTCTTGATTCCAGTCCCCCCACCCCCCAATAATCTCCATTAAGAATAATCCCCACTAAGAATTTCAGGTTGTGGCTCGGCGCCTGTGGCTCAACAGGCTAAGGTGCCAGCCACGTACACCTGAGCTGGCGGGTTCGAATCCAGCCTGGGCCCGCCAAACAACAATGACGGCTGCAACCAAAAAATGGCCGGGTGTTGTGGCGGGCGCCTGTAGTCCCAGCTACTTGGGAGGTGGAGGCAGGAGACTCGCTTGAGCCCAGGAATTGGAGGTTGCTGTGAGCTGTGA